>JAQQSV010000940.1:7408-42072 GCA_028646515.1 Pseudochirops corinnae | reverse complement strand
CCTGCTTTGATCCTTCTTTTCCCCAAACAAGGAATCTAGAGTTTGGTTGCTGTTCTTACTTTGCTTTCTATGCTTGCTCATGGTTGGCCAGTCACTGATTTTTTAGCTCTGTGAAACTCTGCTTCCAGGGGGAAAGCTCTGTCCCAAATCGCTGAGGTTTTCCCAGCTGCCAGCACTTTTGGGAGGCTGCTGCAGCCCCCACCAGCTCTGGCTCACTGAAAACACACCCCAGGACCACCACCCAAGACCACGATCCAGATCCAGGCCGCTCAATGCAAGAGTACTTGGCCTCTCAACGATTGCTTGGCCCCCCTGCAGTCTGCAGGCCAGGAGCTCTGAAGCAGCCATGTGGAGGCGGCTGTAGGGCCTCCACTTCTGTCTCTTCCTTGCCCTGGAGGCAGTTTGGCCAGACCCGCTTTTCTCCCCCAGTTTTAGCCAAGTTCCACTGACCTTTCACGTAGTCCTTTTTTTCTTAGGACTTGATAATTCTGGATACTGCCACAGCTGCTGCAGATCCGCTTTCCTGAAGCTCCAGCTGCGGCTCAGCTGGTCAGGCTGCCCCCAGAGCCAAGCAGCTGTTTGAGGCTGGGCTGGTTTCAGCTCCCAGCACTGAGATAGTCCCTCTTAGCCCAGCTGCCTTCAGTGGAAAGTATATTTGTGTGCGTTTTAGAGCTCTAATATTTGTTTAGAGTCATATTTTATGAGTATTTTGAGGTGGCTATGTGGGAGCTGCAGTACTTTGCTGCTCCTGTGCCGCCATCTTGGCTCCACCCTTTATTTACATTTTTGTCCACATAAGAAAATATCTCCTGAATTTTCCTTAGCATTATTTTTTCTTCAGTATTTATAATTTTGGGGGCAGCTAGGTGGCGCAGTGAACAGAGCACCAGCCCTGGAGTCAGGATGACCCAAGTTCAAATCTGGCCTCAGACACTTGACACGTTTACTAGCTGTGTGACTTTGGACAAGTCACTTAACCCCAATTACCCTCCAAAAAAAAAGAAAAAAGTATTTATAATTTTTATTTTTTCCTGAGTTTAGGTACAGAATGAGCACATGTCGCTGGTGTACACCAGGTGGTGAGTCCACTGTTGACTTCCTAAAGAGCTATGCTTTTGGGACACTTTCCTGTGACGTTCTCACAGCAAATGAGGACCTCTGTTACTGCTTGGAGTGTGTGGCTGAATACCACAAAGCAAGAGATAAACTGCCTTCTTTGCATGAGGTAATTAGAATGAGCCTAGAATGTTAACTAAAATAAGAAAAATATAGATTATCTAGAGTTTGAGCATAGGGAAAAGAATGGGTTTGAACTTTATTCACATTATCCAAAGAATTACTAATGCATAGTAATTTAGAATTTGGGGATTGGAAAGTCCTAATTTGGGGATTTCTCTATAGCCTACAGGAAAATAAAACATGGGAGAGTTTCCTTATGCCTCATTCATTCAGTATGTTGGAATAAAATCAGTTTATTGAACAAGAGCATTTTCTTTTTTCCTATATTAAATGGATATGAGTCCTGACTTATAGTTAGATGACAGGTAATTTTTTCTCCGTAAACAATTCATTTTGAAATATTTTGGAAAATCAAGTAAGCTTCCAGGGGCAGCAAGATTTTCTCATCAAGGAAGTTTAGTGTGTAACATGTAATTTTTAATCCGTAAACATAAAGTTTTAGATTTGCAACCAAATGTGCTTAAAAGAAATGGGAAACTGGCCTATAAAACATTTAGGGGAGGACAGCAGTGGAAAAACTGTCCTTAGAATATTTCATTCTTTATTTATAATTGTTCCCAATTTTGGAGCTAACCAGCATTTTCAGTTTTAAGAATAATAGTTGACCCTTCTCCGGTCTCCTTTCCTGACAGCCTGATGAGTTAGTTAACAAGAATTATTTCCCCCAGTTTACAAATAAAGTGAATTCAGAGAACTGAAGTGCTTTTGCAGTAGTGTCACTGAGTCAGAGTAAGGATTGACTAGATTCAAGCCAAGGATGCTGAATGATTTCTATCAAACTCTGAGAAAAGAAAAAAAGTATTAATTTTAATCTCTTTTAGTCTCTTCCCAAGCTCACCCTTCTCTACATAATTCATATTTTTAAATAAAATAGCATTGTTTATCTGACTTGGAGATTTCTTTTTAAAAGTTTTAGCAGTAGTTTATAACATAGTCTTTTTTAAACTTCTCGGTATTGAAAAGTTCTCTATAGATCACCATATACAGGGTTTTTCATTAATAGCTCTATCTTTTTTCTTCTGATAGATCTTATGGGAATTTGAAACCACCCGTCTCATAAATCATTTTGAAAAATCTATGAAAAGTGAAATTGAAGAAGATGACGAACTATTTATAGTTGATGACAATGGTGAAGCACAACTATTTGGTTTCACTGGCCAAGACTTTGAAAACAAGCTTCGAGTTCCTCTTCTTGAAATACTGAAATATCCTTATTTGCTCTTACATGAGCATGTCAGTGAGTATCCTAGAATCATAGAACCATAAGCAGTGAGGGCCCAGAAACCTGTTTTCAGCCTAGGACCGGAACCTTACATTCTTCTTTCCTCTCCCCTCTCATCCTTCAGTATTGAAAATGAAACTAGCATCCTAGCTAAGAGTTTGGTATGAGCTACCATGGAAGGGTTCCTTATTGTGAAGCTTATAGCATTGCATTATTCAATGCCTTGCAAACCATTTCCCTCTCTGAATTCCAGTAATTCGGAGCTGAAGGCTGCCTAAGTGAAAAATTTCTTCCCTTGTTTCTACTCCTTCATCCCTTATTCTCATCCATTTCAACCCTACCCCTCTTGAGCTCTATTCCATTCTGCCCTTCTCTTCCACCATGCCTCTGGAACCTCAATTCTGTTATCAAAAACTGCCCCTCAAATTAAACAACTTCTTCTCATGTTCCTTCCATGTCTAAAACAATTCATATTTTCTATAAATCAATTTTCCTTTCTTCCCTGTTTCTGCTAACACTACCACCATCTTTCTAGTCACCCAAGTTTACAGTCTCACTCATCCTTCACTTTGCTTTTTCCCTCACCTTCCCCATGTGCACCCCCCCATATCTTATTAGTCTTATTAGTTACTAATGTCTGTTCTACCTTTACAGTGTTTCTCAGTAACTATCCACTTGCTCCATTCACAGGGCTTCCACTCTAGTTCAAGCCCTTATTAGCTCTTGCCTGGATGTTGAAGCAGTCTCTTAATTTTGTTCAAATCCTGCCTCTGACATTCCTTGTGTGACCTTGGGCAAGCCACTTAACTTCCATGGGCCTCATTTTTAAAATGAGAGCATTGGATTGGATGACCTAAAACTTTCCTTTCCCTTTCATTTCTATTCTACGTCTCTCCAGGCTTTCTGCTCCAATCCATTCTCCACTGCCAAAATGATATTACTAATGCATAGGTCTCACTCTCTTCCCCAAGAAGCTGCAGTGGTTCCCTGTCTCCTCTTTGGTCAAATACAAATTCCTCTCTTTGACATTTAAAACCTTGTACAAGCCCCAAAATAGCCAATTTTTCTAGACTTCTTACTTATTATTTCCCTTCATACACTCTATATGCCAGCTAAAATGACTTATTCTCCCTCATAAATAGTATTGCATCTTTCATTTTCAGGCTTTTTCATAGGCTGTCACCCATGCTTGGAATGTACTTTCTCTTCATGTCTGAGTCTTAGAACCCCTGACTCTGCTCAAGTTCCTCCTCCTACAGAAGGCGTTTCCTGATCACCCTAGCTGTTGTTGCCTTTGCTGTCCCCCCAGGTTGCCTTTTATTTGCTTTATATATATTTATATACATAAGACAGTGTAGCAAAATAATTACAGAGCTAGTCTTGAAGTCAAGAAGACCTGGACTCAGGTCCTGCCTTTGGCATACTCACTTCTTACTCTGGGCAAGTTACTTAATCTCTTGGTCCTCTGGGCCACTGGGGTCAAACCACTAAACTATACATGAAGATCACATATTAACTTGGAAAACCACACATATTTATGTATTTGTTGTTTTAGTAATTTATTTTATTAAACATTTCCTAATTACATTTTAGTGTGGTTTGGGCCATATTTGGGAGTGTTATGGGTTGTTCATTTGACACCTCTGCTCTAGGCAATTTTCTCAGTCTATAAGTAAAAGAAAGTGTCAACCTGCATTGGTAGAAAGGGTTTTCCTTCCTCCCTTCCTCCTTCCCTCTCTTCCTTCTTTCCTTCCTTCCTCTCTCTTTCTCCTTTTTAAAATTTTATTTTCAATTCTAGATTCTTTCCTTCCATCTCCCTTTTCTCTCTCCCATTGAGAAGGCAAGAAATAAAATGCCCGTTTTATTTATATATATATATATATATATATATATATATATATATATATATATATATGGAGTCATGCTAAACATATTTCCACATTAGTCATGTTCCTAAGCAGACCAACAAATAAATAAATAGAGAAATGCTTCCATCTTCACTCAGTTTAAAGGGAGTTTTCTTACCTTGGAGTTATTAATACCAGTGAAGTCACAAATATAATCCCTATCCTTTATTCCTATGTTTTTATCTACTTAGATGTACACCTATTATTTTCTTTGACAGAATGTAAACTTCTTAAATAGTTAGGGACTTTCATTTTTGTCTCCGTATCCTCAGCATCTCATACAGTATCTGACATGTAGTAGGCATTTGCCTGTTGAATTGTTGTTCTTTATATTCATGGAAACCAGCCTTCTCCTAGAAGATACTTGACAACTTCAGTTGTCAGTACTACAACACTAGTAGGTGTATCTCCTCTCTTGCCCATCTTCTCACTGAGCCAGAGTAAAGGAATAGGCATGCCTTTTGCTATTTATTTCCACTGTCACCATCTGCCACCGTTACTCAGAAGTATCTCCTCAGATAGAACCCATCCTTGCATTGTGAACTACTTTATTTCACTGCTGTACCTCAGAGCTCTTTAAATGTCACCACTTAGCCTCTCTTCCTTTGTTTCAGGCTCTGAAGAGGTACCCTTTGTCTTAACTAAAGACAGTTCTTCGTCTTATACTTGCTCTCATCTCTTCTTGTTTCTTCTGAGAGCTTACCACTTTGATCATCCCCCTCTCTTTAATTTTCATTCTCTTATTGTCCACTGTCTACTTGTGTGACATCATCCTGTCCCTCATTCTTAAAAACCTTTACTTTACCTGCTATCCCTTCAAGCAGTCATCGTTTAACTTGCCTTCTTCTCATAGCCAAACTCCTGGAAAAAAGCAGTCTATACTTATTGTCTCTACTTCCTTATTTCCTACTCCTCAGCCTTTTATAATCTACTTTTCAAACCTATCACTCAACTGTTCTTTCCAAGGTTACTAATAGTCTATTGCTAAAGTCAGTGACTCTTTCAGTTTTGATCTTTTATCCCTCTTTACAGTATTTGGTCTATCATTTCATCCTTCTCCCTGGATTTTCATGACATTACTCTTTCTTAGTTCATCTACTACCTGATTGAGTATTCTTTTTCAGTCGTCTTTGTTGGATTATCATATGTGTCTCAGCTCCTATGTACAGTTTTACCATAAAGTTTTATTCTTAGCTTTCTTCTGTTTTCTGTCTTGAATTCTTTACTCTTAGTGATGTCATCAACATCTGTGGGTTCGATTATCTTTATTATAGATGATTCCCAATTCTGTATTTCTAGTGCTCTTTCTCTTGAAATCTCTTAACTTCAGGGATAAAGTAGCACCTCCTACATAAAGTCTCTCCAGAGTCACTCCATTTTTTTGTATTCTATATTGCCCCCCCCCCCAAAAAAAAGCACTTTGTGTTTACTTTGTATATACATGTATTTTTATTTATTTGGGTACATGATGATTCTTTCCAATAAAATATAGGTTCCTTGAGGGTAGAGACTATCACTTTTGTTGTTGTAACCTCTGAAATTGGAGCATGGTAGGTGCTTAATAAGTGAATAGAAATTACAGTGCTAGGATTGGAAGGGATCTTTGGCGTCAGGTAGTTCAGCCTGATTTTTCAGATGAAGAAAGTGAGACACAGAATAGGTAAATGATTTTTCTAAGGTCATACAGTAGAGCTTAGGTCATCTTAACCCAAATTCTTTCCGTTACATCATAATGCTTTGAGTTGGATTTTTCTATTAAAGTAAAAATGATTTATTAGAAAACTTCTTCCCTGAAATTTTCATGGTAATCCAATGATTCCTTTAAGTGACTTTTAATTTACTCTTAAAACCATTGAAGAAAACAGAATAGGCTACTTTAATTTTAGCTGCTGTATATTTTCATCTTGCATTTACTATGTTTTTCTTTCTATTTAGATGAATTATGTGTTGAAGCACTTTGTAGGATGGAGCAAGCTAACTGCTCCTTTCAGGTATTTGACAAACATCCGGGGATCTATTTGTTCTTGGTACATCCCAATGAAATGGTGAGTTGTGAATGTGCTATGGTTGTAAAGTGACATTTATTGCATATTTAGGCTCTTATACTACATTGCTTTTGTCGTTGCTAACACCTTCCACTAATAATATTACATATAATGTTTAGTTAAATCAAATTGATATTTTTGTGATCTAACATATTGTTGTATAAAGAAATTTTGAGTCATAGTTTGTATCTTGTTCTGTGAGGACTGTTTGCTTTTAGTTTTGAAAATATATTTTACAGGGGCGGCTAGGTGGCGCAGTGGATAGAGCACTGGCCCTAGAGTCAGGAGGAACTGAGTTTAAATCCGGCCTCAGACACTTGACACACTTACTAGCCGTGTGACTTTGGGCGACTCACTTAACCCCAATTGCCCTCCAAAAAAAAAAAAAGGAAAATATATTTTACGATTCAAAACATTTTTTAAAAATTCTTAAATTTTAGACTAAAAGTTTACAGGTTTTTATACAGAGGTATAAAAATAGAAACATAGAACCATAGAAAGTATTCATTCTTATTATATTTTCATTTTAAAATGAAATTCATAATAAGCTTCTTTATGATCTTATTATTTTAGCCAACGGCTTTGATTTAGAGTTAAACTTTGATTTAATTAAAAATAGAGTCTCATCATAGTTCTCGGTCTTTTTAATATGTGCTTTTTTTCTTTCTTTCATATAGGTTCGACGTTGGGCTATTCTGACAGCCAGAAATTTGGGAAAGGTAGACAGAGATGATTACTATGATTTACAGGAAGTATTGACTTGCTTGTTTAGAGTTATTGAGTTGGGGCTTTTAGAAAGTCCAGATATTTACACCTCTTCAGATTTTGAGAAGGGTAAACTTGTCCTTCTGCCTTCTCACATGTATGACACAAGCAACTACAAAAACTACTGGTTAGGTAAGTTTTATTCTTACTGTGTTGGATTTTCTCAGTTGATTTTTAGGTGTCTTGCATGGGAATTCTTCTCCATCTGTGATGTGATTACAAGATTATTATCTAGTATTTCCCAGGTGCTAACTAGTTCTTATTCTGTCATTGAAATAACTTTAGAAAGTCCCAAATTTTCAAGAGTTTTGTGAACTCTTAAAGTTATTTCTAAAACTCAGTCCTCTTTATAAATACAATTACAAAAAAGTTTAAATCTTTGTAACTAAAATATTGTAAATACTAACCAATGAACCTCTTTATTTAAAGCAATATTTGATGAAGCAAAATTCTATTACCATCGAAGAATTTTAATAACATTTGGTCTTTAATACCTTTTTTCATCTGTGAGTTTTCGTGGTGGGAAAACAAAGGAAAAATATTTTTAAAAGCTGTACATCTGAAAAATTCATTCTGTATATGACAGTTATCACATCTGAGATGATTGTTTACTCAACAATAATTTCTCTCTTGTCATCGAATTGATTGCCCTAAATTTTTAAGGTTGAGAGCTGCTGGTTTAGTTCCTGCTGAATAGTTCCTTTGGCCAGTTATATCTCAGAATGCTTTTTAATGTGTTGTTATTTTTAATATTTCAGAGGAACCGTAAATCATATTTCATGAATCTGTATGTTGCTGTTCATTTTTAAGATGCTAATGATTTCAGGGAAATATGAAATTATCTTTCAGGAATCTGTATGTTGCTAACTATTCTTGAGGAGCAAGCCATGGATTCTTTGTTGCTGGGCTCAGACAAGCAAAATGATTTTATGCAGTCAATACTTCATACCATGGAAAAGCAATCAGATGGTAACAAACTACTTGGGAAGAATACTTTGACACATTGTGATGTAGATACTTTTAAATTGTTAATGTCACTGCTAGAATTTGTTTTACTGTGAACAAGCCCAATTTTATTTTCTCCCTTTACTGCTCAATGTCAAGCCAAGATTTGGTGATGGACAAATGGTAAAACAGTGCCTGACTAGCATGGGAAGGGTATGTGGAAGGGGAAAAAGAAACATTTTCATCTTAATTTTTTGTAATTCTGTACTTGACAAACATCATTATACACAAGTAATTCTCTATATAAATCAAAACAAAATAAATTGCTCATGAAAGCATGAATCTGTAAATGATACAGCTGTCCTACTAGTCTGTGTCTTTTTCTGAGCCTCCTTCTGCTTTTTTCTGTGCACCTATAATGCTAAAATGACCCTCTTCTTTTTTGGCATCTGTATTACTAGTTTAAAGCAAAACAAAACAAAAAGACTAAATCAGGTCTACTTTGTAACAATTAAACATAACGTAGTCCAGTAAGCATATCTATACTTAATCCATGTCGAAAAACATATGTATCTTTTCCTTACGTCTCCCAAAAGAGAGACGTGCTTTCACAAAAACCATAATTGTATACTGTTCATAGGGGCTTTGATAAATCTTCCTTGAATATAAAAAAACATGGCATCTGTTTCTTTAAAAGTAGCTAGTAAGTTTCATTTTAAGTTTCTTGTTGCTAAGCTTTTAATTTTTTATATATTTAACAGTGACACTTGGGGTAGAAAATGTACAATTATCAGTAGCAATTTTTCTCAAATCTTCCTCTCATTGAACTATTGTTAATTTATATTTCAGAGGATAGTGTAGATCCTTTCTGGCCAGCATTGCACTGCTTCATGGTGATTCTGGATCGCCTTGGCTCAAAAGTCTGGGGTCAGCTTATTGATCCCATTGAAGCATTCCAGACCATTATTAACAATGTGAGCTACAATAGAGAAATTCAAAATATCCGCAATAGTTCCACCAGGTTAGTTCCTCTAACTTCTGTTCAATGTGTGGCACATATGAGGTGCTTAATAAATATTTACTGATTGATTTAAAAGTCTCTTTATGTTTGTTTTGTGCTAGTACCTAATCCCTTTACTGTTTGAGTACGTTTCTCTATTCAAAGTACTTTTATTTATTTCTTAATGTTTTAAGGATGAAGTTAGAACCTGAGTCAGATTTGGAGGAAATGGTGACTTGCAGCCAGATTGTGTACAGTTATAATCCCGAAAAGACCAAAAAGGTATTAAAAAACTTAATATTTGCTTTGAAAAAATAAATGAAATTGTATTGCCTTTTTATTCTAAGGAATTTAGGATTATAGTTGATTAATGTTTTGCATAATAATTCAGTTTACTGCTTTTCTGATTTTACTAACAGACATGTGACTTTTTAAAAACATTTTTTTTTCAATGAACAAAATCTATTTTCTCTCCCATCTCCCTCCCTTCCCATTGAAAAAAAAGAAAAACAAAACACTCATAACAAATATGCATAGTCAAGGAAAACAAAACCCACACTGGCCATGTCCAAAAAAAAAACCTATGTCTTTATTCTGTACTCTGAGTCCATCATCTCCATCAGAAGGTGGGTAGCATGCTTCATCTGGAATTTTAGTTGGTTATTGTGTTGATCAGAACTTCTTAAGTCTTTCAGAATTGTTTGTTTTTATAATGTTGTTACAAATGTATAAATTGTTCTCCTAGTTCTGCTTACTTTATTTTCTATCAGTTCATACAAGTCTTCTCAGTTTTCTTTGAAAGCATCCCTTTCACCATTTCTTACTGCACAATAGCATTCCATTATGCTCCCCTTAATTTCCAATTTTTTGCCACTACAGAAAGCTGTTATAAATATTTTTATTCACACATGGGTCCTTTCTGTTTTTAATTTCTTTGGAATACTTGCCCTAGTAGTGGTATCACTGAGTCAAAGAGTATACACAGTTTTATTGACTTTTTGGACATATTTCCAAATTGCTTCCAAAAATGGCTGAACCAGTCACAGCTCTACTGACAGTGCATTGATTTGCCTATTTTATCTCAACCCCTCAATTTGTCATTAGTCCTCTTCCTTTTTTGCCAGCTTTGCCCATCTGATGCATATGAGATTGAACCTTTGAACTGCTTTAATACTGCATTTCTCTAGTTATTAGTGATTTGAAGCATTTCTTAACATGTTGTTAATAGCTTGGATTTTTGCTTTTTGAAACTGCCTACTCATATCATTTGACTATTTATCACTGGGGAATGGCTCTTATTCTTATAAATTTAAATCAGTTTCAGATAAACTTGCTACAGAGATTTTCCCACACCCCCAGGTATCTGCTTCCCTTTTAATTTATCCATTTGGGGGATTTTTTGGTATGTGTGTGCAAACATTTTAAATTTTATATAATAAAAAATGTATATTTTGTATTTTATGATCTTCTCTTTCCTTGTGTGGTAATGAATTATTACCTTGTCCATAGATCTGAAAGCTGATTTCTTCCCTTGCTTCCTTGTTTGTGATTTAACTTATGTTTACATCATTTATCCATTTAGATCTTATCTTGATACATAGTGTGAAATATTGCTCTAACTCTAGTTTCTAGCAAACTGCTTTCCTGTTTTCCTAGCAGTTTTTGTCATACAGTGAATTTTTGCCCCAGATGTCTTTGTGTTGTATTAATTTGTTTCTCAATGCTGCGAACCTGATCTGTTCCATTGATTGACCTCTCTTTTTTAACTGGTACCAGATGATTTTGATGATTACTGCTTTGTTATATAATTTGAGAAATTGTGTTTTTAGGCCCCCCACTTTACCGATTTTTAAATTATTTCATTATTATTATTATTTTTCTTTTTGGAGGGAAGAGGGCAGGGCATTTAGGGTTAAGTGACTTGCCCAAGGTCAGATGGCTAGTAAGTGTTAAGTGTCTAAGGCTGGATTTGAACTCAGGTCCTCCTGACTCCAGAGCCGGTGCTCTACACTGTACCACCTAGCCACCCCTTTCATTATTGTTTTGAGATTCTTGACCTTTTGTTCCTCAGGTGAATTTAATAACTTTTTCTAGCTCTACAAAATAATTCTTTAGTCATTTGCTATGACACAGAATGAGCTCTAATTTAGGTAGTACTGCTGTTTTTATTATATTAGCTCACCTTGCTCATGAACAATTAATATTTCTCCAATTATATAGATCTGTCTTAATTTCTGTAAAAAAAAATGTTCTATGTTTGTATTTATATAGTTCCTATATATGTCTTGGCAGGTAGAGTCCCAAGTGATTTATGTTGTCTGGAGTTATTTCAAGTGGAATTTCTTATTCTGTATCTTCCTAGTGGATTTTTTTTTTGTTTTACAGAGAAATATTGATTTATTTGGGGTTTTTTAATATCCTACAAGTATGATAAAGAATGTTGCTGTACTTCGGGAGTTCTTAATCTTTTTTTATGTCTTAAACTCGTTTGGCAATCTGGTGAAGCTAATGGGCTCACTTCAGAATGATGTTTTAAAATGCACAAAATAAGATACATAATGTTACAAAGGAAAAATACATTGAAATTTTATTCATAGATCCCAGGTTAAAGATGCCATAGCTTCTTTGCTAATATTGTATTAAAAATTTTTTTTTTAATATTCACTGGGGTTATTGGTATATCTTTTTTCTTTCTCTGTTTTGATTTTCCCTGGTTTAGCTATCAAGACAATATTTGTATCATAGAAGGAATTTGGTAGGACCCATTCTCCTTCTTTCAAATAGTTTATGTAATATTGAAATTAATTGTTCTTGGAATGTCTGATGGCATTTGCTTGTAAATCTTTCTGTTTCTGAAGTTTCCTCCTTTGGGAGCCTATTTATGACTAGCTTAGTCGTTTTCCCCCCTAAGATTGCTGTTTAGATTCTCTATTTCATAGTCTGTTCATCTGGGTACCTTGTGGTTTTTTTTCCTAATTTGTTTTTCAGAGGGGGGAAGGCAGTTGGGGTTAAGTGACCTGCCCAAGGTCACACAGCTAGTTAAATGTCAAGTGTCTGATGCCAGGTTTGAAGTCAGGTCCTTCTGACTTCAGGGCTGCTGCTGTATTCACTGCACCACCTAGCTGCCCTCCTCATGTTTTTGCATATATTCATCTACTTCATTTAAGTTGTTGATTTTATTGACATGGAAATGGCCCAAATTGTTTATAATAATTTTCTTTTTCATTTCCTTTTTAATTTTAGATACTAGTAATTTGGTTTTCCATTTTTTTAAAGTCAAATTAGTTAATGATGTATTTTCTTTATTTTTTTCTTTAAAAAGTCAACTTATAGGGGTGGCTAGGTGGCGCAGAAAATAGAGCACCAGCCCTGGAGTCAGAAGGACCTGAGTTCAAATGTGGCCTCAGACACTTGACACCTTACTTCAATCAGTCAAGTCAATAAGCATTTATTATGTGCCAGGCACTATGACAGGTAGTAGGGATACCAAAAAAAAAAAGTTCCTTCTCTTCAGGAGCTTACTGTCTAACAGGGGAGACAACATGTAAACAGTGGTGTATATATATATATATATATATAAGATATATACAGGATATACTGGAGAGGCATTAGCATTAAAGGCAACCCATAGCCGTGTGACTTTGGGCAAGTCACTTAACCCCAATTGCCCTCCAAAAAAGAAAAAAGAAAAAGTCAACTTATAGCTTTGTTAATTCAGTGGGGCTTTTTGTTTTTGCTTTGAATTTTGTTCTCTTTTTTTCTATTCAGAATTTGTCTTTCAGTTTTTAATTGAGGTTTTATAATTTTAGTTTTCTATTTTTTTTTTTTTTGCATGCCCAGTTCATTGATTTGATTGTTCTCTTTTTGTAGATTAAAGTATTTAGAGATACAGACTTTCCCTTAAGGGACTGCTTATGCTGTATCCCCCAAATTTTATGTTGTCTCATTATTGTCATGATCTTTAAAGAAATTATCTATTGTTTCTGTGGTTTGTTCTTTGACTCACTAATTCTTTATGATTATGTTATTTAGTCTCCGGTTAATTTTTAATCTTCAATCTTTTATTAACTATAAATGAATACATATATATACATACACGTGTGTGTATGTAATTAAAATGTGTTTAGTATTTCTACTTTTATGTATTTATTTATGAGATACAGTTGGATCTTTGTAAAGGTGCTGTGTATAACTGAGAAACATATATACTGCTTCCTGTTTCCATTCAGGAATCAGCAGAGGCTTATCAAATCTAACTTTTCTAAATTTCTCTTCAGGTCCTTAACTTTGTTCTTTTTTATTTTTTGGTTTGATTTTTTTTCCTTGGGTCTGAAGTGAATAAATTTAGGTTTCCAATTATTATAATTCTACTGATTCTTCCTGTAACTTGTTTAGCGTTTGCTTTAGTGTTTAGATGCTGTGCCATTTGCTACATGTATAATGAAATGTTGGTATTAATTCATTTTTTGATACTTTATGTCTATCAACCAGACCGGAATTGGCCTCTAACCTGTGGGTGACTGGAACTGAACAGAGCAGGCTAGAGACAGGAGAGTTTGGACACAAACAGGTTTAATTTCAAAGTGAAGAAACACTTGCAAATGGAAATCCTCCTGAGGAGCAGGGCTTAACATGCTGGGGCAAAATCATTGCTTCATATACATAATTGGACTGGACCATAACATAATCATTCCTAGCTGTTCCTATGGCAGGTTCATTTGTAGACAATGCAGACATTCCTCTGTCCTATGTGAATAGTATCCAAGTTGTCTCACAGACACAAACAGAACCAGAGTTAGCATGTTGGGAACATGAGTGCAATACCTGGTTCAGTTCAACTAATTTAGCTATTATAAGAAACAGGTATTGAGAGCCTATCAAAAGGTGTGATGGATGGCTCTAAGGTCTCTGGGAAATAGGGAGCAACAAACACCTGGTGCTGGTCAAAACAATACCCTTTACCAGAGGGTAAGATTATCCACAAAGGATTGTTATGCCAAGCTCAGAGCACAGCCTGCTTGCTAGGCCTTACATCTGGGAAATAGGGTATCTCCAGATATCTTGACACAACTTAATATAGTTTCCCTGTTCTTCTCTTTAAATCAAGCCATTTTTGCTGTTACCTTGACTGAGATTATAATTGCTATCGCTTCTTTTTGAGTTCAACTAAAGAATGATAGATTTTGCTTCAGCCTTTTATTTTTAACTCTGAATTTTTGTTTCAAATAACTGGAACACTCTCCCTCTTCATCTCCATCTCCTGGCTTCCCTGGCTTCCTTCAGTCCCAGCTAAAATCCTATCTTTTATGGGTTGCCTTTAATGCTAATGCCTCTCCAGTATATCCTGTATATATCTTATATATATATACCACTGTTTACATGTTGTCTCCCCTGTTAGACAGTAAGCTCCTGAAGAGAAGGAACTTTTTTTTTTTTTGTGTCCCTACTACCTGTCATAGTGCCTGGCACATAATAAATGCTTATTGACTTGACTGATTGAAGTAAGCATCTGAAAAAGAAGAGAGAATGTACAGACAAAATCCTTGTCGTAAGGAAGGTTAAACAGTTGCCTTGAGTCATTGCGGGCACACTTGAAATTAAACAATATAAATTTGTCACAACCCAATTAGCAGCTTTTTGTAATGTTAGCTTCATACTTTTTATAGTCTTTTACGATTTACAATTATTTTTGCTTTATCTTATTTGATTCACTACACCCCAGTGGAGTATAATTATTATCCTCATTTTACAAATGAGGATACTGCAGCTTAGTGGAAGTTAAGTGAGTTGCTTAAGATTAAGCAACTAGTAAGCAGCAAATCCAGGATTAAACCCAGGTTTTACAGTCTAATACAGTTTTTTACACCATGCAGCATCTCAAACTGAAATTGTTGGCAATACCCTGGCCATCTTTCAGCATGCTAACTACACAGATATAGTTGCACATGGGAACTTCCAGAAGACAAAGTATAGAGTTGTGGAGGGCAGGTAGAATAAGAGGACAGGTCTAGAAGGAGATGGAAACTGACTGAAGGGGGAGAGGAATGGACTGAAAAAACTCAGTATTTAGTGTAGCTAAATTGAGAGAGGTACAGAAATATATCTTTTTAGGTTACCATCATACTAAATTCCAACTTGTTTCTGCCTACCTGCCTTTGTATTTTAAAATAATTTAACAACATAGATGTTACAAAAGTTTAGCAATGTATCTTGTTTAATACTTTCAGATTTAATCTGTATGTACAAATACTTAATCATAAACTAGAAAGTTTATATATTAGGTAGTTCATTTTTAACTAAATGTCGTATTTTTTCACCTTAGGATTCAGGATGGAGATCAGCTATTTGTCCCGATTACTGCCCTAACATGTATGAAGAAATGGAAACATTAGCCAGTGTACTTCAGTCTGATATTGGACAAGACATGCGTGTTCATAACAGCACATTCCTTTGGTTTATCCCTTTTGTTCAGTCCCTCATGGATCTCAAGGATTTGGGTGTAGCATACATAGTGGAGGTTATCCATCATCTATATTCAGAAGTCAAAGATGTCCTCAACCAAAAAGTAGCAGTGTGTGACACAGTCACCGAGTTTTTCCTTCTGATATTGGTGTCAGTAATTGAACTGCATAGAAATAAGAACTGTTTGCATTTGCTATGGGTTAGTTCTCAGCAGTGGGTAGAAGCAGTAGTGAAATGTGCTAAACTTCCCACCACAGCATTTGCACGGAGTGCTGAGAAGACATCTGGAAGCTACTCCAAAGGGGCGAATGTAATATCTTCTTTGCCTTTACACTCAATTCCATCGAATTCTGTCCAGCTTGCTTGTGTGCAGTTAATCCGAAGTCTTCTTAGGGAAGGTTGCCAGCTTGGACAGCAAACTCTTTGTAAACAATTCTTAGACAAACTCAACTTGCGTCTAAGGGGAAATTTGTCCCTTGGTTGGCATTTAAATAGTCAGGAGACTCTAGAATTGCAAACATGTTTGAAACAAATCATTAAAAATAAAAAAGTCAAAGGCTTACCATGTAGCACTTTTGTGGATAGGACCATAGCATGTAAAACCCCCCCTGCAATTTATATTAAAGAAGAAAGTGATGCAACTGTGGAGAGATCAAAAAAAGATACATGTTCCCAGGACAATTCTAGTTCATCATTTTCTAAAGAACCACCGAGGGCTGATGTCTATCGAGGACAAGAAAGTCCATCTCTGAGAAGACATAACAGTTGGGAGGAAGAAAATAGGCAAACATACTTAAAGGAGTCAAAACTAGATGACCATTTTTCAAATAGATCATGCTTAAAGCAGGAAAAAAGCCCTGATGCTAATGGATCTCATAATCATGACATTTTAGATAATGTGGAAAAACAGAAGTGTACTGAAGAGAACTCCACAAATATACAACAGAATTTGGCCTCAAAAAGTAATGCAGTGGAAGGGGGATATGACAGAACAGCAAATATTCAGACATCTTTGATGACTACTGACTCTAGATCTGATTCTCCCCAAAACGTATCAAGCTCAAGTGATGATTCCCATTCAAAGAATGATTCTGGCGTTAGGAACTCAAAGTTTAGGACTAAAGCACAGAAAGATGAATTATGTGCAAAATTATTGCAGGTAATGAAAGAATACAAAAAACCCACCATGGTCACCAGTGTTACCAATTTAGAATCAAAGCAGAGTTCATCCAGTTTGGGGAATCATAATCCGTGCAAAGATCTGGATGTTCAGAAAGGGTTTGCTTTAATACAGAAAGCACAGTCAGAGCCTTGTGTTACTCCAGAGGATAAAACAAATGAAGAGCAAGAATCAAGAAATGATAATTCATTGGTTAAAAAGAAAAAATCAGATGATAGACAGTTAGATCCCCTAACATTTCATAAAAAAGATGATGTATCAGAGGAAAGTGATAGTGATGATGATGATACGGTCTCACTTAAAACAATTAGAAATACTTTATTGAAAAAGAAATGTCAGCTTATACATCACACAGACAGGAATAAATCAGAGGACAGTAATTGTGAAGAAATTAATAATGATAGTGATCATATTCCACATAATTTGGCAAGAGAAGAAGTGGCTCCTCAGAATTTGAAATTTAGCACCTTAACAGATTGTCAAGTAGACAAAGACCTTGATCGACTCTCTTTCATAGCCCATACTGGTGTTCTTAATTTCCCTTCAGATTCAACTCAAGAAAGTTCTTACCAACTACAGAGAAAAGTGAAAAATGTTTTGAGATATTCTACAGTTAACCAAATTGATGAATTAACCTCTGTTGTGGAGACCACGAGAAATCAAGTTATAATCATTTCAGATGATGATGATGATGATGATGATGAAAGATCACCAAATATTCAGAAACAAATTAAAACAGATAAAATAGCCATTAAGAAAGAATTTCCAGAAGAGGATCCTTCAACTTCTAATACCATTTTGGAAAAGAAGCTAGAAAAAGAAGAGAAAACAAAATCCCCTTTGCTAGATGAGGAATCAGATTCACAGTTTTTTGAGTTTGAAACTCCACATGAAGTATTTTCTGTTTGGCAGGATTCTGAACCAGAGAGCAAAAATTCTGTTCAGGAAAGTGAACCAGAACAAGACTCTTTTTTGACTTCAACAGGTGAGAGTGCTGTAGATGATCAAACAAATGACTGGGGTTATGATACAGATTATATATCTGATGAAGTTATTCAGAAGGTAGCAAAAACTCTTGAAGAACATTTAGACGCACAGGGCAGAGTTTTTTCTAATGAGAAATTTCAGATTGAACCAAAGAATGAAAAACAGCCATCTAAAGCACCTATTGCTGAAGATCTATCATTATGTTTAAGAAATGTAGACAAACCTCATATTTTTATTTCTAGGGATCTTACTGAAGAGCACACTAAAAATGTAGATGATAAGGAAGAGAAAGAATCTACATCCACTCTTTCAGCATCACCTATTTTAAATTTTGAAATTTCCTCTGAAGAGTCAGGTAAACAACATTCTCCTCATTCTCTTTCCAGTACAAAACTCAGCAGAAGAACATCACTTCCCCAAAATTCAAAGAAAACCAATGTTAATCCTCCAAGAAGGCAAAATAAAAAAATGAACCAAGCTAGTCCCAAAAAGATACTTTGTAGGACAATGCCTGCTGTGATTCCTCCAAAGAAATTTCGCCAGTGTCCTGAACCAACTTCGACTGCTGAAAAACTTGGTTTGAAAAAGGGGCCTCGAAAAGCATTTGACTTGTCCCAACGATCTTTAGATTTTGTGGTAAAGTTACGTGACCATGGAAAAACTGCAGGTGAAGTTGATACTCAGCAAAAGAAGAAGACAAAATTAATTACTCCTCAGGCTCTGGTTGTCAAAAATAACAAGAAAATGTTGGCATGTCAAGATCTTCAGTTTTTAAGACAAATAAGACCCAAGTCCCACAAAAATCAACAAGGACTTTCTGCCACTCCTAGTAAAGACTCTTCTCCAAAGGCAATTACAAAACCAGTCCAGAATTCTGAAGCTATTATTCAAGCATCTTCTGGACCCAGTGACAATTTTAAAGAAAAAAACAAGTTGGCTTCAGGCAGTGATAAAAAGCATCAAAGAAAAAGCTCGTTTTCTGAGACAGAAACAGTTAAAGCTAAAAGTCTGTCACCGGCTAATGATAGTCTTCTTTCTACCAAACATAGTTGTATGGAATTAAATGTTAGAGCAGAAACAAATGAAACCATTGTCTCCACTTCAAAGAAACATTTGTCTGACTCATCTTCTGTTGGAAATGACTTGACAAGGGTTGTCCAACCCTCACCTTGTTTTCATTCTGAGGGAACAATTTTTAGAGAGGCAAACTCTGATGTCAGCAGTGATACAGAGGAAAATAATTTGTTTTTAACACAGTGTGATCCAGTAGATATGGAATTAAGTTCACAGGTAGAGAGTTTTCATGACTTTGAAGTTTCTATTGGAAAAGATACAGTAGAAATGGAGGAAGATTCTAAAAACCTCACTGAGGACAGAGCTTCGAGTAGTATAAAATGTAAGCACAAAGATTGTACTGACACTGTGGAAAATCTGAATGAATATTGCTCTGTACATTCTGAAACTAAAGTATCTGATGACCATGTTTTTGTTAAACCAAGCTTGCCACTTCCACTGTCTAACAAAACTCTAAAATCTACTACTAAGATTTTTAGTTCAAGTAATAATTCACGAAATGCTCATCTGTCTAGAACTATAGAAAATAGTTTAAAACTCCCACCAGCATCAAAATGTCAAACAAATTTGTTAACCACAACAACGGCAAAATTAATAAAACCAGTTTCTCCATTAGTTCGAAAGCCGATATTGAATGATGAAGGGAAAAATTTATCCAACATTCTTCAACCACAGAATATGCAGACTTCTCCAAATTACTTCAATAGACCTGCTTCACTAAGTCTAGTTGAGAAGAAAAGAAATTTTCAAGCTTCCTCTGTTGCAAATTTTCCTGTGCGGCAATCTGTATTTGACAGTTTTGTTAAAGAGATCTTAAAATGGAAGTATGAAATGTTCGTAAATTTTGATCAGTTTGGGCCTCCAGCAGATCTTTGCCAGTCCATCTTAAGACCTGTTCCTGTCACATTTCAGGACTCTGAAGACTATCTAAATGTTTTTTTCCCTTTGCTGATATTGAATACTTTTGAAACAGTAAGTATGTATCTTTGCATTTATGAAATTTTCCATTCTCCTGTCTTTGCTGATTGACAAAGCATATTTTTTAAATCAATTTTTATTGAAAAGAAGTTTTTTTCTCTTCTCCATCCCACTTTACACACTGGGAAATAATAATAAAAGAAAAAATCCCTTGTAACAAATATGCATTGTCAAGCATAATGAATTTCTGCAGTATCTTTAAAAATGTCTGGTTCTGTAATCAGGGTACATTGTTAAAATGTTTAGCTTCAGTTGTCCTCTAGATTCAGATTTTAGATGTACTTAAGGTTTCACAGTTCTTATTTCCAAAAGGATTTGAAGTACTTTGCAGATTAAAACATGGGACAAAATACAGCTATTTAAAGATAGAACAGAGACTTTCTGAAGGACAAGATAGCTCACCTGGAATATACAAAACTTTTAACTCTAAAGCTTCATATAAATGTGAGCTATCTGTATGTTTCAGACACTTGAAGTGAATAGATTATAGGATTCAGGCGATGAATTTTTCTTCCAATTTAAATTCATTGATAAATTTTATTTTGACAACATACTGAAAAACTGCCCAGTTAACTCCTCTACAAAGTACTGTTTGTTATTAATGAAAAGGGAAGGGCGTGTCCCTTAACATGAATAATACAGTACTAACTACAAATTTTGCTCTAATCCACTTATTTCCAGATCTGGATATTCTAATTATGTATTATTGCTGAGATATAATGTGATTTTTAAAATTATATTTTAAAGAATGGCTTCTTAAAATGTTTTAGCTTCCTTAACTCACACTTCGTGTGTTTAGGTGGCCCAAGAATGGATTGACAACCCAAAGAAAGAGAACACCTATGAACTCCATTTACGAAGCTTTTCTCCTGGTGACATAAATTGTGGGCAGTTTGTGGGTAATTTTTTTTCATCTTTAAAGAGTTTTGAGAAATAGGTTCAGGTACTCTGGTTTTTCAGTAATAAAATAGGAATATTTGTCAATTGGATGTTTCTCATTTAAAAGAAAACCTGCCAGGCTGAATTTGTATCTACTTATAAAAATGTTTTTAATGTTAAATACTTAGGGCCATTCCACTCTTAACAGCAAACATGTACTCAGGGGTCTGATATTTCCTTCTGAATAACTATGGAAATACTCATAACATTAAGATGTGAGAAATGGGAAAGGGGACCAGAGAAAGAATTTCCCTGGGTCAGAGTAGCATTCATAAGGATGTGAGATGATAACCACAGGGAAGCTGCCTGTGTCATTTTTCTTCAGTACTAGCCTGAAAGGAGCCCAGTTGACTTTTTATAGATATATAACATTAAGAATTCAGTGGAATGTCCGTCTCTTAAATAAGAAGGAATAAGAGTCAATTGATTTTTTAAGAATGTATTGATCTCCCCAAGTTAACACATTTTTAGCTAGTTTGCTAATACCTACCTAATAACAAATTAGAATTAAATTGATAATTATCACCCCATTTTGTGATATTGATATTCAGTAAAAAAAATTTAATGACACTTTTATAATATTCAAGATCGCATATTACTTCGCTTGGTAATTAATACATTTTTATAATATGAATGGTTTAAATATATATTCAGTTTGTCATAGTAACAAGATTTGAATTTTGCTAACTTACAACCAATTAAAATAATTCTCTTACTAGCCATAGCTATAGTAAACATGTTTTTATAATAAACATGTAATTTTTTTCTGATTTAATTTTTCTATAGTTTGTCTTCAGGAGTGTGATATAGCTAAACAACTACATCCAAAGGAGAATGATTTGGTATTTTTGGTTCCTAAAAAATTAAATGGAAAAAAAAAAGCTACAGAAGAAAGTGAGATAAAAGATCAGCAAGTGTATCATTGTGGTTATGTGTCTCAATTTCGACGCTCTTCAGTCAGTAAGTGAACCAAACACTCCAGCCAAAGATAGAATAAAACCATAGCTTTTTATTGCCCATTTAAAGAACTTAATATATTGCTTTATATTGCATTATGTTGCTTTATCACTCTTGTTTTACTTGTCATTTCTAATTTTTATAACTTTATAAATTTAGACCTAGCTTTAATTTTTCTAATTTTAAAAATTGAGTTTCCTTTCTTTTGTAATTCTCTCATGCTAATTAATGCTGTCATCTCTGTTCTTTGCTTTTAAAATAATATACTTAGTTGTTTATAAGTTGATTTCCAGTCTTTCATTAAGTCATATGACTTATAACTAAGATTTCTAAATGCATAATTCAAAATCTATAAAGTAGTTGAAAATATTTCTGCATTTGAAATATTTAGCTATGGTGACCCTAACTCCTAATATTATATATATTGCTTCCTTAACCTCTTCTATTTAAAGATAAGAATTGAGTTTATATCTTCCATATGCCTTTTCATAGACATGTGGGGCTTTATTTTCCTTGAAATGATTACAGGGCTCCATGTTGTAATGGAAAGAGCACTGGATTTGGAGTCAGAAGACCTAGGTTCGTATCCTGGCTCTGCTGCTTACTACCTGTGTAACTGTAGGCAAACCACTTGAATTTTCTGGGCCTCAGTTTCCCTATAAAACAAGGGATTTGGACTGGATGATTATTAAGGATCCTCTCCAATGCTATAATCTGATCCAATATTTTGTCATTTTAATAGGTAGTGTGCTTTATTAAAATGTAGAGAACGTAGGTCCTTAATTCCTTTGTATAGAATGCATTTGGAAGAGTTCCAAGAGGAAATACCAGATTTAATTAAAACTCCAAGACTTTCAGACTGGTTTTTTTTGCTTTCTTTTTGAAAAATTATTGATATCTTGTGTTTTTAGAAACATCGCCATCATTTCCAAATATATCTTTACCTGCTCTCCTACCTAGAGAACCATCCCTTGTTGCAAAGAATACAGAAACTGGGGTAAAGCAGTTCAGCAAAATTAACCAACACGTTATTTGAATCTGACAGCACATGCAGTTTCCCACATCCATTGTCTTCCATGTCAGCAAAGAAGGGAAGGGAGGTTCATTTTCTCATCTCCTCTTTGGGACCAGTCTTGGTCATCATAATTACACAGCATTCATTTTCTTTTTGTTTATTATTTCTGTTTACGTTGGTATACTCGTGTGTATATTTCTTTACTGGTTTTGCTTACTTCACTTTGTATCTGTTCATATAAATCTTCTTGTGTTTCTCTGTATTCTTAATATTCTTCATTTTGCCTTTGCTCTTAGACGCCAAATTAAGTTTACTAACAGATGTAGCTTTAAGGAATCAAGTCACTATTTTTACTTTGTATAGAAAATAAGCTACTAGAAATTAAGACAGCATACAGAAAATCAATTTTGTTAAGTTTAATTCTGAAAGCTCTATTTAGTTAGATTGTATTCTTTGGTAATACTATATACATTTTCTTTCTCCCAATAATAGGACATAATTCACAATTTGAGGGTTGCCTTTCCATCCAGACTCAAAGCAATTTGTCATTCCACATAAATGAATCAGTAGACTGTATTGTGATCAGTTCTTTGGTGACTACACAACGGAAGTTGAAAGCCTTGTCCCTTTTGGGGCGGAATTCACTGATTCCACTGGCCAGGGCAATTCTGAACCCAAGTACTTCAGACTTTTGTCCTCGAGATTCATTGAACATGGCTCCTGAGAGGATTGTGAGTAATACTTATGTGTGTGTGCCAGGGAGGGTCAGCACATTACATTTAAATACTCTAAAACCAGTATAAGCTATTAAATTATTATTTTAATTTACTACATGTTCCTGCTTCTCTGAACATAAGATCAGGTTAATATTGTAAGCACAGCAGTCTTGTTCCAGGAAGAAAATGTTTCAGTAGAGTAAGGAAATAAAAGTATCTTTATAGAACAGTGAAGTGTAGCATAGTAGATAGAGTACCAGACCTGAAGTTAAGATTGAGGGTTCAAATTCTGCTTCTGACAGTTGCTAGTTGCATGACTATTGTCAAGTAATTTAACTTCTCTGATCCTCACTTTCCTCATCTGTAAAATGAAGGGGGTAGGTTAGATGACATCTGAGGTTCTTTTCAGCCCTAAATCTATAATCCTGTGATCATTTCATTTGAATTCTGGAAAAGGATTAAATTCATCATAGTTTGATAAAAAGTGTAAACTACAGATAGAGAACGGGACATGTGCAAATTCCTGGGTTAGTACTTTTCTAAGCTATTTTATGTTGGAATTTATTATGCATCATCCATTTTGCATAGTTGCATGAATGCTCTGGAGAATTAGAAGGAAGTAGTAAAAATATAGGCTATTGTTCAATTGCTTATGTGCTACTGAGAAAGTCCAAGAATGTAGAAAAGAAAAACATAAAGATAATTGAGGTTTACTAAAAGTTTTAGGGGTTGGTAAAAGTCAATCAAAAGTATTAAGCCAATGGTAAGCTTTTTGTTTGCTGTCTGATAATAATTTAATAATACAGAGGTGAGTTGGAATATGAAGCTGATTCCTTGATTGAAGGAAATCTTGAAGCCATATCTTGTTATTATGTTCAGATTTGGTACTTATAGAGTGAATAAGCAAACATCTATATCTTTGCTTTACCTTAACCATCCAAAGGAATGGATCCTTAGATCTTACCACCTCCTCAAATTGCCACTTTCATGATGTTGTACTCAGTAATAACCTTCTGATCATAATTTCAAGAAATTTTTTTTCTCTTTCAGCCTTAGTTCTTTCAAACATACTCTTCATTCTTCTTACAACTTATTACATTCCATCCTTATCACAATTGCTGTTTCTGTTTATCCAGTACATAACTCATACTTCAGTCTCATTTCATTCCTTTCTTAGTTTGGGGTCCATGTTTAACCAGTTAAGTTATGTTCTTTCCTCCATGCTTAGCACTTTGTCCTCTGTTCTTCTCTTCACTGCCCTGCAAATTCCCAATTCTTGATCATCCTGCTAGCTGCCTTCCCTGTTCTTATTCATGAGTTGAAGAAGGAAATACAGCTTTTTGAGGGCAGGGATTCTTTCATCTTTTTATTTTCAGTGCCTAGTATAGTGCCTTGTACACAATTGAGACCTGATCAACTGAAGGCATGATGACTGAATTCACTACAAATATCTGTTGTTTATTCTCAATAAACTCTCAGTGCTCTTTGTCTTCCTTGATTTACTTTTCTCTCACATTCCCCCAAGTGGCTATTCCAAACCTTTCCTTCAGGCTCCAATTTCACTACCAGCAGCAGACAGTCATTACTTCTTTTACTGAAAAAATTGTAGTCATCTGTCATTAGTTTCCTCTTCTTTCCTACTTTATACTTCATAGCCCCTCGAAATTAATACCAGTCTTCGTTGTTCTGGTCACTGAAGAAGAGATGGCTCTTCTTAACAAGGCTAACTCTTCTACTTGTGCTTTTGATCTATAATCTCTTCTAATGGCTTGCCTCATGGCCATTCCATCTTTTTTTGGTGTCTCCTGTACTTATGAATCCTTTTCTGCAGCTTGCAAACATGCTTATCCTTTTAAAAACGACTTTTACTTGACTCTGCTATCACCTTTAGCTGTATCCTACATTTCTCTTTACTTTCACTGTCCTAAAAAAGTGAATGAATAAATGAAAAAGCAAGCATTTATTTAGGATTTACTCTGTGCCAGGCATTGTGCTGAGTGCTTGGAACACATTTACAAATAAACAAGACTAATTCCTACCTGCAGGAAACTTAGATTTTACTAGAGGAACACAACACATAAAGGGAAGGTTGAGTTGGAAAGTAGGAGGTAGGGGAATTGGAGTGTGATAAGGGAACCCTTAAAAGATCTGCTTATACTTGTTGGCTCCACTTCCTTAGTATTCACTCCTTTCTCAGTTTCTTGAAGTCTACTAATCACATCTTTCTGCTGAAACTGATCTGTGCCAGGGTAACCAATAATCTTTTAACTACTAAATTTAATGTTTTAAAACTCATTTCTATTTTCCTTGAGCCTTCTGTACTTCTTGGCAGCTTCCTCTTTCTAGACACTCTTTTTTCTCTTGTCTTCTGAGATATTGCTGTCTCTTCTGCTTCTATTTAGACCTGCCTTTGCTGAATCATGATCCAAATATTCCTTTCCTTCAGTGTGAGTGTTGTCCATGGACCTCAGTCCTAGGGCTTCTCTCTCTATATACTCTCAACCATGATGAGTTCCATCTATTTCAGTGGGCTTATTTATCATGTTTATGCAGATGACTTTCAAATCTATACATCTAGTCCAGTTGCCTCTTCATGAATTCTAAACCTGCATTGTCAGCTGCCTGCTTGACATCTCTCCCTGGATGTCCCAAAGAAATGTCAAATTCAACATGTCCAAAGTAGAATTAATTATCATCTTCCCTATATATGACTCTCTTCCAAATTTCTTTTTTCCTGTTGAGAGTACCTTTATTCTTTAGTCAACCAGATTCAGTTTGCTGTCATCCTTGATTTTTCCTTCTTTCTCATCCCCTACATCCAGTCAATTGCCAACTAGATTGATTGGATTTTAATACTCTATAATCACTATACATTATTAAGTTGCAATTTTAGTTACTGTATTTTCTTGGTTGTCTACCACTTGACCCGGAAGAAACATAATAGCTCTCTTCAAGTATTTGAAGGACTTCAAGGTAGAGGAGGAACTAAATTTGTTCTATTTTACTTCAGAGGGGTGGAAACAAAAGTGGTGGACTGTTCTGCAGACCTCTTCCTCCCTCTGTGACTGCCTTTCAGCCAGAGCACCTTCAGTGCCTGGAGAGGAGTACTCCGGGCCTGCCATAGAGTCAGATTTGCAGAATGCTCATGTATAGCAAGAACTGTCTGCATTTAGAGATATCCAAAGGTGAAATGGTCCGCATTGAGAATGAAAGCCACTGAAGTTTCTTTTGTCACTTTTCAAACTTCAGAGTTTCACAGTGTCACTTTTGCAACTGTATGAAGGCTAGATTAGAGAGCAGAGAGGTCAAATACAGGAAGACCAGTTATGAAACTATTATGATAGTCCAGATGAGAGTTGATGAGGGCCTGAATCAGGATGATGGTTGAGTGAATTGGAGAGAAGAAAATGGTTGTGAAAGATGTTGAGGAATTAACAAAAGTTGGCAAATGATTTGTTAGGGAGGGAAAAATCAAAGATGATTTCTGGATTTCAAACCTGGGTGACTGAAAGAATTGTGTGTGGTGCCATGACAGAGAGAGAAGGTAAGAGGCGAGGTAGTTTGGGTAGAAGATGGTGGATATTGAATTTGAGATGCCAGTGTAACAGTTAGATGGAAATGTCCAACAGGCAGCTGGAGATGCAGGAATACAGTTCAGAGACATAGTAACTGGATATGTAGATTTGGGAGTTATCTGTATAAGCTGTAGTTTAACCTATGTCTATTGATGAGGTCATGAAGAAAATGAGTGGAAGAAAAAGAAGAGAGGAGGGGGGTACATCATAGATAATGATTCTTAAAAGAAGATTAAGAAGGATCAAGCAGACAGGAGGTGAACCATGACAGAAATAGTGTCACAGAAACCCAGAGAGAAGAGTAGTATACTTTTAAAAGGAGGGGAGGTGGTCTGGTCAGCTGGATCAGATGCTGCAAAGAGATGAAGAAAAAATAGAGAATGAAAAAGGACCATTTAATTTAGCAATTAAAAAAATCATTGCTGTCCTTGATACAGCAGTTTCAGACAAGTTTAAGGATGGAAGTCATAAGGAGTGGAGTAGCAAATAGGAGATCAGAAAGAGAATTAATAGATCACGTTTTTCCTGGAGTATACTCCTCATTTCTGTCTTTTAGAATCTTTATCTTCCTTTAAGGTGTAGCTCAGATGTTACCTGGTCCACAAAGCCTTCCTTTTATTTTCCCTGGAAATATCCCTTATCCTTCCCAGTTAACATTTTTCTCCATCCTCAATTTAGACTGTATTTATTTATCTGTGTACATATAATGTACTGTTAAGAGAATACAAGCTCCTTTAGGGTAGGTACTTTTTCATTTTTGTCTTTGTATCTTCCATGACTTACAGATACTGGGCTTAATAAATATGTTGAATTGAGCCAAGGAAAGCAAAATCTAAACTTTCATTACATTTCCTTCAGTGTGCTATAAAAGAAAAAGCAAATAATTTAATTTTCATTTTTACATAGCTTGCCTACCTGAAAGACTATAATGAAGATCAAAAAAAAGCAATTGAAGTTGCATATGCCATGGTAAAGCAACCGCCATTAATTGCCAAAATCTGTCTGATCCATGGACCTCCTGGAACTGGCAAATCAAAAACTATTGTTGGCCTGTTGTATCGTATTCTGACAGAGGTAGGTTGTGTGTGTGTGTGTGTGTGTGTGTGTGTGTGTGTATAGTTACATTTTATGGTATGTACCAGATTTCTTCTGTTAACTATTCAGATTATCGTGAGTAACTATGTATTGACATAGTTTCTGCACTTTTACTATATGTCTGTGATATAAAACTGTTATTGCACAATGCCTATTGGAAGAATGGCCATGGAGGAAAGAAACTGTGGAGTTGACAGGGAACAGGTTTTAATCTATGACAACCCCAAATTTTAGGAACAAGACTAATTTTTTCAGGCATTAAGACAACAAAAGACATTGAGAACTAAGGAGAACTAAGAGGTCACATGTTTCCTATATGTAAGATATATACAGCTTTATGCAGGATAAGTAGAAGTAATCAACAGAGGGAAGGAACTAGAATTAAGAGGGATAGGGGAAGGCTTCCTGTAGAAGATGGGATTTTAGCTGGGACTTAAAAGAAGCCAGCAAACGCAGGAGGCAGAGAAGAGGTTGAGCATTCCAGGCATGGGGGACAGCCAGTGAAAATGTCTGTAGTCAAGAGATGGAAAGTCTCATTCAAGGAAAGTAAAGAGGGCCAGTGTCACTGGAACAAAAAGTATATGGGGATGGGGAAGGAGTGAGAAGACTAGAAAAGGTAATACAGGGGGAGCACAAAGAGAAGACTGATGAAATGGTGCTGTGGATAGAGTGCCAGACCTGAAGTCCAGAAGATTTGGCTTCAAGTTTTGCCTCATTTTCTTTATCTGTCAAATGGAGGTAATAATAGCACCTGCCTTGTAGGATTGTTGTAAGAATAAAATGAGATTATATTTGTGGAGCACTTTGTAAATGTCAGAGCATTATATAAATGCCAGCTGGTGATGGCAATGTTGATGATAATAATGTAGATGATGTACTTTGCAGCATTAAATTAACAAGCCGGGAAACTTTCCTCCTTCCATCCACTTTAAAAGACCCATTAAAATGAACTCCAAGAGACTTTTGTAATTTTTTTGCACTGGAATAGTATTGAAATAAATAGGCACATTCATTATTCAGAGATTTTTCTTATAATGATTCTGTGACGGAATTTACCTTACAGCAATCGTAATGACATTGTCTTACCTTTCAAACCCTCTCCTCTGCTAACTTTCCTTAACATATTGAGGTCACTACCATTCTTCTAGCCGCTCAGGTTCATGACCTCATTGTAAAACTGAAACTACTCTCCTCAAAATTACCAATTTAATTGGTAACTCTTAATTTCAAAGTCTAATGGGTCTTTTTCAGTCTTCGTTCTTTTCTCACCTCTGCATTTGATGCTGTTGACTATCCTTTCCAGTTTACTCTTTTTCTGGGTTTTAATGACACTATTCTCTCCTAGTTCTTCTCCTACCTGCCTAACTACTCTATTTCAGTCTCTTTTGCTGACCCGTCTGCCTTATCATGCTCTCTAACTGTGGATATATCCCAAGACTCTTTTCCCTCCATACTCCCCCAGGGATCTCATCAGCTTCCATGGCTTTAATTATAACCTTTATACAGATGATCCAGCCTGAGTCTATTTCTTGAGCTTCAGTCTTGAATCACCAACTGTTTTTTGGATGTTTCAAAATGGATTTCCCACAGACAGTTTAAACCAACATGATCAAAAAAAACCCCATTATCTTTCTTTCTAAATCCTCTTTTCTACCAACCTCCCTTATTTCTGTCAAAGGTACTACTATTTGGCTTTTAATGTCCTTCACAACTAGGCCTTACTCTTTCCAGCTTTAATAAGTATTCCTCCCTTTCCTGCATTCTCTGGTCTAGCCAAACTGACTGCTTTTCTGTTTTTTCACACATGACATATTAGCTCCTATCTCTGGCCATTTCCCATGTTTGAATATACTTTCTTCTCAGATTTGATTCATAAAATTCCTCACTTCCTTCAAGATGCAATTCAAAGACATCTTCCATAACCTTTCCTGATCCCCCCAATAAGTAATGCCCTTCCTTCCTAACTATGTTGTATTAACTACCTTGTATTTATATGCTTAGGTATTTACATATTTTCACCCTTGAGAGTATATCGTTTCATTCCTTTGTAAGCTCAGCACCTAGTACAATACTTAGCATGTATAGTAGTCATTTAATAAATATTTATTGGTTGCTCAGTTAAAACTTCTAACAGTAAGAAGAAAATTTTTCTGCATTGTTATCGAGTCCAAACTCCCTCCTCCCCCTTTTAAAAGATACTATATAATGATTTTTTCTAGAGTGCAAACTTTATGAGGGCAGGGACTGTGTTTTATCTAAACTTTGTTTATTTTCTGCCTGATATGGTGTTTTGTATGCAGCAATGCCATAATTTGTTTGTTGGTGAATGAGTAAACAAATGAATTATCTAGGAGTTTCTGTTTCAATTTATTAAAAATGAAGTCATTATAGAGTTGAGACTGTCCAATATCAGACTAGAAAATTTTGTTGTTTGTGGTCTTTAAGTATGATAATGGCAAATATAGTTTGGACTCAAGACATAGCTTAAGCTTTACATTGCAAAGTAGAACTCATTGTATCTTTTCTTTGGGAAATCTAAAGAAACCAAAGAAGGGAGATTCAGATGAAAACTTGAATGCCAAAATCAAACGAAATCGTGTTCTTGTATGTGCACCCTCTAATGCAGCTGTTGATGAACTTATGAAAAAAATCATCCTTGAATTTAAAGAAAAATGCCAAGACAAGAAGAATCCTTTGGGTATGGTCATTTTATTATTTTAGTTGTCTAATGTGGGCACTTTTGAAGGAGAAATGTGGGACTATTCATCAAGTCAGAATCTCTGTTGGGGACCTAGTCCTTCAGTAATTTTAAGTTAGCCATCTAATGGAAGAAAACAGTACCGAATAATTCCTAAATAATTTATATTTTGTGATCTCCTGTCACATTTATAAGTGGTTTTCTCCAAATTTTCAACTGATAGCCAAGGAAGGTAACATAAGAAGCTTTTTAGGGGAAACTTAGGAGCAAAACTTGTTGCATATAATATTTATCCACATTCTGATAGTTGAAATTTGATGATGTTGGGTTGCAAGATAGCAATCAGAAAGCATAATTCTAAGTTAGATAGTCAACTCTGAATATTTGAGATTGGGAATTCAGTTAAGTTGGCAGATAGAATGGGTTATCTGATGTGAATAAAAATACTTTTATAAATCAAACTCCCTGTAGGTTAAATATTAATCATTTTCTAATGTGTTCAGTCTGTGAATCTAAAAAAATCATACTTTTAAAAAATTCTTATTAAAGAAATTAAAGAAGGGTACATATTTTGCTGTCAAGGATAGAGGGAAGGGCGGGGGAATGGAGGGATTAGTCAACAATTTTCCTCATTGATCATCCTGTGCAATTTTTATATACAGGAAATTGTGGAGATATAAATTTAGTGCGACTGGGCCCAGAAAAATCTATTAATAATGAAGTCCTAAAATTTAGCCTGGATAGCCAAGTTAACCACAGAATGAGTAAGTATGAGCCTAGGCTCATGTGACTTTCTATACTCATTTTATTATACTCTGCATGACTTGAACATGAAATATAATTGGCACTCACTTGGAACTTTGAAGTTACCAGTTAGAATTTTTTGATTATGTTGTTAAACCATAGTAGTAGTATTAAGTCTATTTTTTTCCTTTACCATTTTAGAAAAAGACTTACCCAGTCACATTCAAGAAATGCATGAGAGAAAGGAATATCTGGATGTTAAATTAGACAAGCTTTCTCGCCAGCGTGCTTTGGATCGATGTGAAAAGGGGCAAAAGGTAAACGCCTTAACTGTACATCAGATAAGCAGAAGCTGATTAAGTGATTGGCATTTCAGATCAGCAAAAAATAAAGTGTTGAGATTCCAGTGTAGTAAATGGAGAGTACTGGCTCAATTCAGTTCATAATGAATTGAATTAAATTTGTTGAATGAATAGAATTTTATTGCTAAAGATGGGATAGATTAATAGTGATCTGATGTGTCTCCCGTAAGATAAACTGTATTTTACTACATTAAAGAAAGTTTAAAATCTATAGGAAAAAAAATTATAAATCCTTATCTCTGGTAATCTTTAACTAATGAGGTGGTTATTTCTGTTTTTCAGAGATCAGATTTAGATGAGGAAATTGCCCGAATTTCCAAAGAAAGGCAGCAGATTGCTTCTAAAATTAAAGAGGTAAAGGATACCCCCATGTCAATTTTTTAATGTCACCATGATTATAACCAGTTTTTATCTTCTTTGTAAACAGTGAATGATTTTATCACTCCCAGATTAACAACTCTAAGAAAGGTTAATGAATGTTATCTTTCTTCTTTGCTTTAGGTCCCTAAACTCCTTTGTTAAGTGAATTTGGGGATCTTTTTAGTTCTATAAGAAACAGTATTGGTCAGAATACTTATCAGTGAAAGGAATGTTAGTGAAAATAAATAAAATTAATATGTATACTTTTTATACATTGTAAATAATTTGAAATTTATGATGATGTATAGTCTTAAAAGTTTTCTTTTTATTTGAATGCTTTTGTTGATGGTTATAATTTAGAATTTTTTAAAAATAGAACAATGGCTTCTTTTAGCAGTTCATATATTTTGAGACACATGTAAACAGAAATAAACAGAAAAAAAACCAAAAAAGGGAGCTATTTCTAGCTTTAGTCTTACTGTATTGACATGTACTATTATCTAATTATATGAATGCTTCTGTGATTTTGTGGAATTTTTTTACTTTTCTTTGGAAATAAGACTATTAGGTAGGCTTAAAAGTTTGACAAAAATTACATAGCAAAAATTTTCTGTATAAATCTGTTGAGAGATAGGTTCATGTCATAAGATAGTTCTAATCAAACTCAAAAGAGGATTATCATAATAATACTGGGAATTTAAGACTGAAATTTTCCTTTAGTATACTCACATTTTTGGATTTATTCCTGGCATTCTCCATGTGGGCAAGATAAACGATATTTTAATTTAACTTAGATTTTCAGTTCTTGTCTATATTTTAATGTAACTGAGAAAGATGTTGGATTATTTAGGCTAATTCTATTAACATTCAGTATGCCAAGTGCACCAGGGCCATAAAGATGGAAATAAAAGTTTTCTTTCAAGGAGCTTATATTCTCTTAAGAGTAAACAGCTTAGTTTTGGGGTGGTGGGTAGGGGAAAGATGGGGAGAAAATTTGTAACTCAAAATCTTGTGGAAATGAATGATGTAAACTAAAAATAAAAGTTAATTTAAAAAAAAGAAAAAGACAACACAATCACATCCTATAGTTTTTGTAGCAGATCAGTTTGGAACTGAGATTTCTGTGTCAGACAGCAGGTCCCTAAGAGGAAGTCATTTGAGGACCAGGGGGGGTCACGGGGCAGAGGGAAGAGAGAGCTTTTGTCTCCTTCCCTTCACACTCTTGACCAGAGGAGAACCCTGTAAACTTTGAAGGATTGAAGGATTTGGGATGCTCATCAGCTTCCTAGAAGTAATAGCAGTGTCTGCATCAGGAGGGAAGCCAAGTACAAACTGGTCACACTGAGGAAAGGAGGCCATCTTGGAATGCCAACAAAAGGATTTCCAGGAGCTATGAGTTTCCACAAGCTTGAGGCCACCTTCCCCCCACCTTGGACTATGTGTATACCAGTGGGAGAGTGTCACAGACATTGGGGTATGGAGGGAGGGATGTTTTATTCCAATTGCTCCTACTATATTACTACCTTAATAAAAGATCCTTCTCTTAAAAAAAAAAAAAGGAAATAGTATATACATAAATAGAAAAAGTAAACATACACACCCACACACACAACAAAGTAAATACAAATTAATGTAAAGATCAGTTAGTTCAACCTCTTCACTTTAAATTTTTTTATCCTGAATTTGACAAACTTCAACATTTAAAAAAAACAGAAAATGAAGATTGTTTATGATATTGAGAATCTCTATTATTAACAACTTATTTTTTAAAAATATATAATAAATTTAACAGGATAGTTCCAGTACTGCCTTGCTTGTCTGTATCTCCTTCTGAATTTCTTTCTGTTCTTTTCTGTATATTTTAAAAATTCAACCCTCATTTTACAGAGTAAGAAACTGAAGCCCCAAGGGTTGAGTTGACTGAGGCACAGGGCTAGTGAAAAGAGCTTGAACTAGAACACACATCTCACTCCAAACCCAGTGTTTTTTCCACTTTAACATAAGACTTTTTTTTTTTTTTTGGCTTTTTGGAGGGGGGAAGGCAGGGGAATTGGAGTTAAGTGACTTGCCCAAGGTCACATGGCTAGTAAGTATTAAGTGTCTGAGGCCGGATTTGAACTCAGGTCCTCCTGACTCCAGGACTAGTGCTCTATTCACTGCACCACCTAGCGGCCCCTACCAAAAGACCATTTTTGTTCATAGATCTGAGCTTTATTTTCTCATCTGTAAGATGAAAATAATAAAATATTTCTATTTACTTCATAGAGTTATCATAAAGAAAGAACATTGCTATATGTGTGTAAGCTATTATTATAAATTAAGGGATTGAGAATAACAAAAATTATCTAACTCTAACCCCTCAAATACAGTTATTTGTACGTGAAACATTTAAAATGTAG
>JAQQSV010000939.1:42389-84501 GCA_028646515.1 Pseudochirops corinnae | reverse complement strand
GAATTCACTGATCACCTCTTGAAAAAGATCCCCAAAAGAAAACTCCTAGAAATGTTATAGCCAGGTTCCGGAATCCCCAGATCAAGGAGAAGGTATTGCAAGCTGCCAGGAAGAAACAATTTGAATATTGTATAATATATATTGGCACTTCATAATGGTCTTTTTGCTTATGCTAACCTCAGTTGTGTACAGTTAAATGACCTCGTTCTCATTAAATGATATTTCTTGTTGCCTTTGGGTACAAGATGAAACCAATCCCATCACTACCTGTTATTGTGAGATCATTGTACAACAAATGAGTTGGTAAACTCCTAGGGGAGATGAACCATACTTCTCTACTCCTATTTTCTCTATTCTCCCAGCATCCCTGCAAAAGTAGAAGGGGGCTACAAAACACACAGTAACATTTTGAATTTGCTCCATGTGTTGCTATTGGCAAATAATTTATCACTGACTTGCTAACCCAATGGCCTAGTCAAGCCATGACAACTTAAAAAGAAAATCATGGTTACCATGATGCAGAAAATAATACAAGAAAAATGTTCAGACCTTCTGAATATAGACTACAAAATATTGATTGAGAGAATCCACAGGCCACCACCCAAAAAACAACTGGTGACACATGGTAGTTAAATTATCAATTTCAACAATGAACAGCAAATTTTGCAAGTAGGCCAGAGGAAGACCTGTAAATATGAAGGAAAGGAAATCAGATAACATGGGATTATTCCTTATGTACAAGGAATTACAGGAAAAAATGGAATGGCATATTATGAAGGCAAAGGAGTTCAAATTACTGATAACGTCTCATCTTTTCCTTCATCCTAGGTTCGAAATATAATCAATAATGCTGGTGTTGCTGGAAAATATCTGTCAGTCTCCTCCCCTATGTTTCAGATCACCATTAATGTAACTTTCCACCCTCTTGGCCATCTCTCTACCAATAAGGATTGTCTCCCCTTTTGTATTTATATCTCTGGAATTAGCCATAGAAAGTATTAATAAATACCCCCTTTCTTTCTTTCTTTCTTTCCTTTCTCCTTTCCCCTCTGTCTGTCTTTCTGTCTTTTCTTTCTCTTTTCAACTTGGTAGAGCCTGCCAGAGCTTATGCTCCACGGTCATAACCTTCAAGTACCCATTGTCACTTCCTTGTAGAGGAAGGATACTAAATGTATCTGATGCCTACAGTGAACACTTGACACACCCGAAATTTAAAAAGCAACATAATTTTGTGTATATTGTGAGAAAGAAAAGCTATTAAACTTTTAGTTACTAGTATGAGTTATGAATGGGTAAAAAATTACATTTCTCACAAGTAATGTTCTCTTTTAAAATGGGAAGGAAGGAATAATCATTTATTAAGTGTTTACTGTGTACTGGGTCCTGTCACAAGTACTTTATAACTATTTTCTGAATTCACATTATAATAAATATTATAACAATTTCAAATTCCCCTGTTCTCTGAGATATAGGTCTCAATTTTCAGCTCAGTTTGTGGGTGAATTGTATTAAGAACTCTCTAATAAATTTCAGCTCTAATTATGGAAGCACTTTAGCTTGCCTTATAGTGATAGAAGTTGGAAAAACTTCTATTCAAGTACTCACATTAGAAGAAATTGAAAAAAATAGAGAAGATAACTGTACCATTAAATTATATTGTAAAAATGTTCTCATTTTTCAAATTTTCTCTGGTGTTAAAAATACATCCTCCTCAAAGTATTTTGTTACTCCTTTTATGCTTGTATAAATTTTATTATTCTTTTAATTTTTTCACTTATGAATTTTCTTATCCTCTTTGATTAAGTGTTTTTAATCAAGTCAATAATTTTCATTTAACTTCTGTTTCATTACATAGCGTTTGGTATCTATGCAGACATTTTCACTCAAAACTTAAAGAGCTCTGCCAATAATTTGTAGTCATCATAACAGTCTTCTCTGCTGGAGGTTTATTGTGACCCAGAGCCATGAAAAATCTCCAAAGAATGAAGCCCAGGGGTCAAGCTGACAGCAATTTCTCCATTGAGTTACTGCCCACAGCTGCCTAACATTGAGCTGAATGCATCACAGCAAATGCAAAATGAATGTTGTCACCATCAGCAGCAAACATTAGCAGAACTCCTATGATGCACGAATCCTTTGGTGTAGCTCCTATGGTGAATATAATTTTGGCTCAGTATAGTCCTTTTCCTGAAGGATCTTAGTCTGATGCCAGATAGCATCGATTTCAGTCCATTCAACAGAAGTTTGTTAATCTCCCACTATATAGTGCATAAAACACTATGCATATAAAAATAAAATCAAAGTAGTCTTTGTCCTCAGGAAGCTTACTGTCTCTTGGGAGGACACAACCTATGCTTATGTTAGTAAATAAATAATTGGAAAAAGAAGAGAACCCTAAGGACATAAAAAATCTTCACATCAGTTGTCCTTAAACTGAACATTGACACTAGGGATGCTAAGAGATGAAGGTGAAGAAGGAATGCATTTCAGGCCTAGGAGTCAACCTGTGCAAAGGGATGGAGCGAGGAGAAGAGAAGCTGAAATGTCTGGATAAGTGGATAGAAATCAATGAAGGCAGAAAAACTGAGGAAGAAAAATATTTGTATGAAATGTCTCTGATAAAAGTCTGATAACCAGAAATTGATGCAAATATAGAAGATCAGGACTCCAAAATATAAATGGCCAAAGGATGTGGTCAGTCTTCCAAAGAAGAATTACAAACAATGAATGACCATATCAAAACCACTCCTAATCACGAGTAAGAGAAAAATACAAATTAAAACAATTCTTAGATTTCATCTCACACCCTATAAATTGGCAGAGACAACAAAAAATGGAAAGAGCCAATAGCAAACGTGGCCGTGAGATGGCAGGAACATCAGTGTGTCTGTTGGTGGAGTTGGGGATTTATCCAATTGTTCTGAATTTCTATTTTGATTTACACAAGAAGTCTGATGACTATCATATGTACTTTATTTGACTCAGTGATCTCATAACTAGGCATAAAGTACAAGGAACAGAAATAAAGTTTCAACATATATGAAAATATTTATATGTAGCACTTTTGTGATAGCAAAGAACTGGAAACAAATGGGTCCACAAAAAAACTGATATGTGAATATAATTGAATATTATTGTACATTAGGAAATTGCAGGACGAATTAATTCAGAGAAATAGCTATGAATTAATGCAGAATGAAATGAATAAAACAAGAAAAAAAGCAGCCTATAAAGTGACAGCAACAACGTAAATGGAAAAAAAAGATCAGTAAAAGGAAGCCAATCTCTGAGCAACTGAAAAACTGGTTGTAGTTCCAGAGGACAGACAATAGATCACACCTCCCTCTTCTCAGTCAGTCAACAAGTATATGTGCTAGATACTGGTAATACAAAACCAAATATGAAATAATCCCAGTCCTCAAGGAGTTTACATTCTGGGAAAACATTATCAGATCTACTTATGCCCTTAAAATACGTAATCTAACATTAATCAATTAATCAATATTTATTAAGTGTCTACTTTGTGCCAGGCTCTGTAGTAACATATTTAAAATAGAATATAGAATAACCCTAGCTCTTCCTAAATATTGACATTTTTATGGCACATAATAAAGTATAAAATGTTTTAGTAATCTTTTATATGCCTCGACTTTTAAAAAATCAATTAAAGGAAAATTCTCCAGTTAAAATACTTCTATTCATTCGTGTCTATCTTTTTAGAATTATACAATAGTATTATAGTATTGGCTTTGCATGCTAAACAGAGGAATTGGAAGGAAGTGACCCAAGTTGTGCTTATGCTGTAGGCGTGGCTGCGGTGTGGAGAAGGGATCAGCTAGAGTTAGAGAGATCAGTTGGAAGGCTGTTGTGGTGATACAGGTGGGAGGTGAGTAAGGCCTACGCTTTATAAATAGAGCACAAGGGATGGATACTGACAATGTCATGGAGGTAACATCAGGAGGACTTGTTTGCCGATGGACACGGACAGTAAAGGAAAATAAAGAGTTGAAGATGATCAGAAGGTTGGGAACCTGGGTCACTTGGAGGATGGTCCAGCAAAAATAGAGAAGACTGAAAGTGGACCAAGTGGGTGAGGGGATTCGCAGTGAATTCTGCATTGAACGTGCTGTGTGGGATGTGCCTCAGAGGCATCCAGGGGCAGCTGTCTAGCAGATAGTTAGGAATGCAGGATTGGAACTCGAGAAAGAGAGGAGGTCTGTGCATTCTTGTTTTGACAATTCAGGGACTGTCTAGTACAAACTAGAGCTGAGCAAGAGGCCACCTACAGGACGTCCCGTCTACCTTGTTAGTGTCTCTTCTCCGCACAGCCCTCCTCACTTCTTCCTCACTTTCTTCAAGACTCAGCTCAGCCATCATCTTTTGTAAGAAATCTTCCTTGGTCTCTGTTGTTCATGCCCCTGTTGCCTGGCTGCTTTGTACTTTGTGTTTATTTGGTGGTTATTCTTTATATATTCTGTCTGTACTTGATCATGTAGGCTTCCTGAAATCATAGGGGGGTTTTCTTCTGGATCTAGCACACAAGGCATGATGAATGCTTGTCATTTGATGAGAATCATACCACCTCCAAGACTGAGAATTCTGGAATTCTACTCATCCTCCATAGCTCTAACTCATTTTTATACTAGAGCTGCTCTTTGACTTCATTGTCATCTCCAGTCACGTGATGCATCCCTATTGTCTTGAGTCTATCTCTCTTACTCCACTTTCTCTTATTTCTGTTTTTAGCTTTAACTCCACAGTCTTTCACTTTAAAGTTATATAAGCTACTACTCTAGAAGCCATCTCCCCATTCCCATTGTTCTGTCATTCCTTCCCTGCGAATTCTCAGCCCTGAGCTCTTTCCTAATTGCCAAATCTAAATGCCTTTTTCCATTCTTCATTCTCCTTAAAGTCTTTATTATCTGCCACTTTGGTCAGTCACCCCTATTCCATTCAATCAAACAATTAATTAAACATTGACTTAGTACCCACTATGTGCCAGACCCAAAGCTAGGTACTAGTGATACACAGTCAAAAATGAAACAGCTCCATACCTCAAGGAGATTCTATTGTATCTGAGAAAGTCAACATGTACATAAAAACTGAATGCAAAATGGATCTAAAATAATTTTGGCAGGGGCCACAGGTATTATAATAACAATAATAATAAGCATTTATTTAGTAAAGCTTACAAAGTAGTTTACAAATATTAATTCATTTTATCCTCACAACAGCCCTGGCAAGTAGGTGCTATTACCCTGATTTTATAGGGTAGAAAACTGAGACAGATTAAGTCACATACTCAGCACCTCACAGTAGTGTCTGAAGCAGGATTTGAATTCAGATCTTCCTAACTTTGGGTCCAGGGCTTTATTCACTGTACCAGCTAGCTGCCATTATATGAAAAGCCATTTCTTATTTTCTCCTTCCTTAGATTTAGAGACAGCCACACTCTGCTACTTCTCTTCTTACATCTCCAACTGTGCCTTCTACATGACACAGGGCTCAGACTGGCTGCCCCATAGGCAAAGTAAGAATTTGAGTTCTCACTATAAATCCTAGGAGTTTTAATTTTAACAGCCTTGGGAGAGACCTGGCTGCCATGATCTGTAATCCAGAAAATGGTTTTCTCTAAGCAGTAGATCTTGAGTTGGTGAGATATAGCAGAGACCTTTTGGGCAGTGATGGAAATAGATGAGGCTAAGGGGGTTGCAGCACCAGCATGGTAGATGTTAGGGTTAGGGTGTGACCGTAAATATCAATGCACCTGGGTCTAGCCGTGGAGCAGAGTCGGCTGGGCATCCCTCCTCCTAACAGGGATCCCTCTAGACTACATCTTTCTCCTCTCACTGGGTGAACGGGGAAAGGGAGAAGATTTTCTCTTGGGTGTCCACCTTTAACCTGTGCCTCCCCCTTTGGAGGAAGAGGCTTGCCTGAGCCTCTCACTGTCTGATAAGCCATGCCTGACTATGAGGGTGAGCTCCTCTCCAGCCAGTTTGTCAATCAGTAAGCATTTATTAAGCACCTACTACATGCCAGACATTGTGCTAAGTGCTAGGGATATAAAAAAGAGTCAAAAGGTAGCCCCTCCTCTCAAGGGGCTTACCATGTAATAGGGGAGACAGCAAGCAAACAGATATGTACAAACTCTATGTTGTTGTTCCGTCGTTTTAGTCACGTCCAATTCTTTGTGACCCCATTTGGGGTTTTCTTGCCAAAGATACTAGAGTGGTGTGGTGGCAGCACACTGGCATACCCAAGACGGCTGCTGGCACAGGTTCTTAGATCTGCTTTACTAGGAAAGATAGCTGTTCAAGGGGTCAACAGTCTTTTTAATTATATTCACTAGTTCAGGGGAAAAGTCAACACCCTGAACTTCAGAGAAAATATAAAGAAAATAGAGAAAATACAAGCAGAGAAGTAAAGACCAACAAACAGGACTTCTGTCTGAGAAATTAGCACAGATCAACACACAGATCCAGCTGTCTGACTAAGGCGATACATACTTACCAGAGAGAGAGGCACCAACATCTACACACACACACACACACACACACACACACACACACATACACACACACACACACACACATACACACACACACACACACACACACACACACACACTTCTTCATGGTCAGAGGGCATCACAACCCTCATGACCCACTGCCTAATTACAAAGTAACAAAAAGTGTGAAAGCCTTCCTACAAGTAAGCATCTCCTAAGCAGGCTTCCCTTAATGGGCTCCACCTGAGGCCTATTAATGAGCAGGGAAGAACGTTGATCCCGTTAACATTACAAGTGCTTTGCCATTTTCTTCTCCAGCTCATTTTACAGGTGAGAAAACTGAGGCAAACAGGTTACAGGGTCACATAGCTAGTAAGCACCTGAGGCCACATTTGAACTCAGGTCTTACTGACTCTGTCTAGCACTCTGTCCATGTGCCACTCAGCTGCCCTGTATACGTGATGAATAGAAAATAATTAAAAGAGAAAAGGCCCCGGAATTAAAAAGAGTTGGTAAGGGCTCCCTGTAGAAGACGAGGCTTCAGTTTGGACTTGAAGGAAGCCAGAGAAACCATGAGATGGAGAGGAGGAGGAAGACCATTCCAAGCTTGGGAGGCAGCTAGAGGAAATGCCTGGAGGCAAGAGATGGAGTGTCTGGGTAGAACAGCAGGGAAGCCAGTATCACTGGATCGAAGAATACAAGTCAAGGAGTAAGGTGTAAGAAGACTGGAAAGGTAGAGGCAGGACCAGGTCTTGCCCCTAACATTTTAACAGAAGATTTTGGTTTTGATCGTGGAGGTGCTAGGAAGCCCAAAGGAGTTTATTTAGTAGGAGAGTGACATAGACAGGCACAGACCTGCACTTTAGCGGCTGAAATCACTTTGGTGGCTGAATGAAGACTAGGTTAGAGTTCAGAAAGGCTTGATGCTGGCAGACCCATGGAGAGGTTATTGCAATAGTCCAAGGGTGAGCTGGTGAAGCCAGTACTAAAGTAGGAACGGTATCAGACGACAGGAGCTACATAGCCTGGGAGCAAATTAGCTATTAGTCCATGTGGATCACCCGCTCTACTAAGTTAAGGAGTTTAAAACAAAAAAGTTATTAATAAAATCATAACTTAAATTGTCCACATAAGACAATTCCAAACATTTAAATGAGAAATTTAGATCTGTCCTATTTAAATTCGATGTATTTCTAGCTAGTCACTGGTCTATGGCATCTTACCCTTCCCAGTATGGAATGCCTTACAGAGATGCTATTCATGTCAGTCATGATTGATCATGGGTTTTATATAAAGGAAAACACTTTCAATGTGCAAACTAAATTAAAAGTTATGATGAACTTGAACAGAAAACACTTGAGGTTAAGATATCCACTGTCTGCTGGTAAGAATAAAACAGATGAGAGAGAATTCCAGCAGTCTCTCACAGAGAAACAATGCCATCATACTTCTCTGTAGGGTTCATGCAAGAAACAGTGCAACAAGCAAGACAAACCCAAGACATATCAATCCTTCCCCTGGCCGGAAATCTGCCATCATAGTGCATTCTGCTTAACCAAACCCTTTCCCCCTGGCTCGGTGCACACTGCCTCCACCACAGCCTGAATGTCCTCTCTCCTTTTTTCAGAAGCTCTCACAGATCATAGTAGCCTCAGCATCTTCCAGAGCTATCCATGACTGGGATTTCTAATGAAGACTCCCCTGCCTTTTCCAGCAGGGAGGCCAGTTCAGAGCCCTCATTGTGTATACTTCCTTCTCTGGTTCATCATTCTCTTCACAACTCCTTCCTTATTGTGGGCATTTCCCTCATATCTGTTCTCAACTGTCTTTACTATATATGTTTTTCCATAGCAATATCACACACTTCCTGTGTCTTTATTAACTACCTTTATACAGATAATTCAATTTAGCAAATATTTATTAAGTAACTACTTCATTCCCAAATACAGGTCTCCAACTCCATTCTCTCTTCTGAGTTCCAGACACCCATCTTTAACTGCAGTCATGGTCTCCATCTAGATTACCCTCAGGATCATTTCTGTCTGGAATGTCTTCCTTCCCCATCTTCTCCTATTGAATCTCTACCATTACTCTAAGGTCCAACTCAAATGCCAGTTCTTCTTGATATTTCTACCTCAAGTAATGCTCTTCTCCTTCATCTTTACATATAATTTGTTTCAAACCTCTCTGGTGTACTTACCATGATTATATTATATAGTTTCTGTGTGTGTGTGTGTGCGTATGTGTAAGTATGTGTTGTAGCCTCACTTTAGCTCTGCAAGGACAAGAATCAGGTCTTGCTCATCTCCTCCAATGTTGAAGTCAGTGCTCAGCACACCATAGGAATATAATAAATGGATGCTGAATGAATGAGCTTTAGATCCCAAACTCTGGGAAAAGTGAGAGAAATGTTGCACTTCTCTAGTAGGTGACTTTACCAGTGAAAATGCAAATAGAGCAGAAGTAGTAGGTAAACCCCAACATAAGAATCTGGAGCCAGAGAACCCATTTGTTAGGCAGAATTATGAAAGAGGTGAATTTTATCTTCACACACACACACACACACACACACACACACACACACACACACACACACCCTTACCCTTCCAGTGGACCAGTGTCTTTGTATTTTCTTCAAGTCTCCCCCATCGAAATTGTTCTTTGAACGGAATATGATTAATTAATTTACCCTAATGAGGGTTCCCTAATTGAAAAGAGACTTTGGATATATATTTTGATTTTAGATTGTACCCTTCCCTAGAAATGGAGGGAAAATTATCTTCCACCAGTGCATAGTCATATAATCAGTTGTGTGCTGATAACACAAACATAAGTCATTTTTCCATAGACTATCTGGTATAGTGAATAGAGGGCTAGCCTAGGAATCAGGAAGGTATGGCTTTGAGGCTGGCCTCTGACATATACTAGATATATGACCGTGGGCAAGTCACTTAATCTCCAGTCACTAACACCAAAGGCTAGTGTCAAGTTGTTGATCTGCATTGATGGAGGGAGTTCCCTGCACCAAATAACTTATGTTTAGTCCAAAAAAATAGCAAAGCAGAATACTTAATGACTGTTGTCTATTTTCCTAGAAGTATACCTATCTTACACTGAAGAATACCCTTTTATGAGTTAGTCACTGTTCTCTGTCTTGTTGCTAAGAAATATTTTTAAAACAAAACAAAAAATTTGAACTAATCAATAAAACTAGGAGCTAGTTTTCGGGGGGGGAGGGGGGCTAAAAGAAAACCAGATTACCAGTATCAAAAACAAAAAAGGGGTGACTGTACCACAAATAAAGATGAAATTAAAGCAATTATTAAGAGCTATTTTGCCCAATTATATACCAGTAATACTGACAATCTAAGTGAAATGGGTGAATATTTATAAAAATATAAATTGCCTGGATTAACAGAAAAGGAAATGGAATGCTTAAATAACACTATCTCAAAAAAAAGAAATTGAACAAGCCATCAAAGAGCTCCCTAAGAAAAACTTACCAGGACCAGGTGGTGGTCTACCAAACATTTAAAGAACAATTGCTACCAATGCTCTATAAACTATTTTTAAAAATAGATAAAGAAGGAGTTCTACCATATTCCTTTTGTGACACAAATATGGTTTTGATATTTAAATGAAGGAGAACAAAAACAGAGAAAGAAAACTACAGGCCAATTTACCCGATAAATATTGCTGCAAAAATTTTAAAGAAAATGCTAACAAAGAGAGTACAGCAATACATTACAAGCTCCTATACCACAGCCAGGTGGAATTTATACAAGGAATGCAGGGTTGGTTCAGTGTTAGGAAAACTGTAAACATAATTAACCATATCAATAACAAAACCAACAAATCATATAGTTATCTCAATAGATACAAATACCACGCTCATTCCTGTTAAAAATACTAGAAAGCATAGGAATGAATGGAACTTTCCTTAAAAATGAGAAGTAGGATCTATCTAAAACCATCAGCAGACATTATCTGTAATGGGGAAGCCTTTCCAGTAAGGTCAGGAATTAAGCAATGATGTCTATTAGTACCAGTATTATTCAGTATTGTCTTAGATGTTTTAGCTATAGCAATAAAACATGAAAAAGAAATTGAAGGAATTAGAATAGACAATGAGGAAACAAAATACCATTTTTTGGCAGATGTTATGATATACTAGATAATCAACTAAAAAACTTTTTGAAGCAATTAACAGCATTAGCAAAGTTTCAGGATATAAAATAAACCCACTTAAATCATCAGCATTTCTGTATATTATCAACAAAATACAACAAGAAAAGATAAAAAGAGAAAATCCATTTGAAATAACTGCAGACAGTATAAAATAGGTAAGAGTCTATCTGCCAAGACAAACCCAGGGACTATATGAGTATAATTACAAAACACTTTACTTTTTTTTTTTTTGAAGGGGAAGGCAGGGCAATTGGGGTTAAGTGACTTGCCCAAGGTCACATGGCTAGTAAGTTAGGTGCCTGAGGCTGGATTTGAACTCAGGTTGTCCTGACTCCAGGGCCAGTGCTTTATTCACTGTGCCACCTAGCTGCCCCGCAAAACACTTTTCACACAAATAAAGAAAGATCTAAATAAATAGAGAAGTATTAATTGTTCGTGGGTATGCCAATATAATAAAAATGACAATGCTACTTAGGTTAGTTTATTTATTCAGTGCCATTTCAATGCCATGGCAATCTACCAATGAATTATTTCGTAGACCTAAAAAACATAACAAAATTCATCCGTAAGAAAAATAAAGGTCAAGAATATCAAGGGAATAAATGGGAAAAAAAGTGAAAGGAAGACAGTTCAGCAATACTAAATTTTAAACTATATTATAAAGCAGTGATCATCATACTAATCTGTTACTAACAAAGAAAGAGAGTGGTGAAACAGTGGACTATGTTAGGTATTCAATACATGGCAGTAAATGACCATAATAATCTAGAGTTTGATAAACCCAAAGATCCAAGCTTTGAGGGCAAGAACTCACTATTTAACAAAAATCCCTGGGAAAACTGGGAAGCAGAATGGAAGAAAGTAGGAAACACCAGTATCTCACACTGTATACCAAAATAAGCTCAAAATGGGTAAATGATATAAACATAAAGGGTGATGTCATAAGTAATCAGGGAAGCATGAAAGATTTCCATATAGACCTATAAGAAAGGGAAGAGTTTATGATCAAATGAGAGGAAGAGATCAATCACAGGAAGTAAAATGGATAATTTTGATTACATGAAATTTAAAAAGGTTTTGCACAAACAAAACTAATGTAGCCCAAATTAGAAGGAAAGCAGAAAACTTACAGTGGGTAGGAGGAATTTAAGGCAAGTTTCTCTGATAAAAAATAGGAATTGAGCCAAATTTATTATTTTTTTTAAATTAGAGCAACTCCCCAACTGATAAATGGTCAATGGATATGAGGGGGCAGCTAGGTGGCACAGTACATACAGTGCCAGGTCTTGAGTCAGGAAGATTCATCTTCTTGGATTCAGATCCAGCCTTAGGTACCTGCTAGCTGTGTGACCCAGGGCAAGTCACTTAACCCTGTTTGCCTTAGTTTTGTCATCTGTAAAATGAGCTGGAGAATGAAATGACCAGCCACTCCAGTATCTTAGCCAAGAAAATCCCAAATGGGATCATGAAGAGTCAGACATGACTGAAAAATGACTGAACAATAACAATAAAGGATATGAATGGGCATTTTTCAGAAGAAGAAATGAAAGCGATCTATAATCGCATGAAAAAATGCTGTAAATCAGTATTAATTAGAGAAATGCAAATTGAAACAACTCTAAGGTACCACCTCACACCTATCAGATTGGCAAACATGAAAGAAAAGAAAAATGACAAATGCTGGAGGGGTTTGGAAAAATAGGGACATGATGCACTCCTTGATGGAGTTGTGAACTAGCCCAGCCATTGTGGAGAATACTGGAACTATACTTAAAGTGCCATAAAACTGTGCGTATCTTTTGACTCAGCAATACCACTACCAGGTCTATATCCCAAAGAGACAAAAATGGAAAGAAGTGACCTATATGTACAAAAATATTCATAGCAGCTCTTTTTGTGGTGTCAAAGAATTAGAATTTGAGATGATGCCCATCAATTGAAGAATGACTCCACAAGTTAGGGTATGTGATTGTGATGGGATACTATTGTGCTATAAGAAATGAGGTGGAATGGTTTCAGGAAAACCTGGGAAGACATATACGAACTGATGCAAAGTGAACTTAGCAGAACCAGGAAATCATTGTACACAATAGCAGCAATATTATCAGGATGATCAACTGTGACTTAGCTGTTCTCATCAATACAATGATCCATGACAATTCCAAAGAATTTATGATGAAAAACGCTATCCACATCTAGAAGAACTAAGTGTAAATTGCAGCAGACTTTTTAAACTCTTCTTATTTTTCTTGCTTTTTACTATTGATGGCTTTTTTTTTTGGCATCGTGGATAATGTGGAAATCAATTTTGCATAACTTCACAGGTATGATTGATATTATACTGTTTGCCATCTCAGTGGGTAGGCAAGGGGCAGGAGGGAGGAAGAGGAGAATTTGGAGCTCAAATTTTTTAAAAAATGAATGTTTTAAATAGTTTGAAAAATAAAAGTATCTATCCCCCCAAATTTTTTTAAATTATTTCTCCCCGTTCTGTGAATGTTTAAAGAACAGTTGGGGTTTTTGTGTGGGTTTTTGTTTTGTTTTGTTTGCTTTCTCTCTTATCTGGTGTCAAAATGATTTAGAATTTTTTCTTCAGCTTGTAACATTTTCTCCTTGATCTGGGAACTCTAGAACCTGGCTATAACGTACCTAGGAATTTTCTTTTTGGGATCTTTTTCAAGAGGTGATCAGTGAATTCTTTCAAGTTCTATTTTGCCCTCTGGTTCTAGAATATCCGGGCAATTTTCCTTGAGAATTTCTTGAAGGATGCTACCTAGATCCTTTTTTTGATCATGGCTTTCAGGTAGTCCAATAATTTTTAAATTGTCTCTCCTGGATCTATTTTCCAGGTCAGTGTTTTTTTCAAGGAGATATTTCACATTGGCTTCTATTTTTTCATTTGTATGGATCTGTTTCATAGTATCTTGATTTCTCATTAAGTCCTTTGCTTCCATTTGTTCCACTCTAACTCTGAAGGAATTATTCTTTTCAGAAAGCTTTTGAGATTCTTTTTCCATCTGGCAAATTCAACTTTTTAAGGCGTTCATCTCCTCATTGGCTTTTTGGACCTCTTTTGCCATTTGAGTTAATCTATTTTTAAAGGTGTTATTTTCTTGAGTCAGGTTGTTGACTCTCTTTTCATGATTTTCTTGCATCATTCTTATTTCTCTTCCCAATTTTTCCTCCACTTCTCTTATTTGGTTTTCAAACACCTTCTTAAGCTGCTCTGTGGCTTGTAATCAGTCTACATTTTTCTTGGAAGCTTTTGGTATGGGAGTTCTGACTGTGTTGTCTTCCTCCCATTCCATGCTTTGATCCTTTTTGTCCCCAAAAAAGAAACCTAAAGTTGGATTGCTGGGTTTGTTTTGCTTCCTTTGCCTACTCATGTTGCCAGTCAATTACTTGACGTTTAGGTTCAGTAGAACTCTGTTTTCAGAGGGGAGAGCTCTGTCCCAAATCGCTGGAGTTTTTGCAGCTGCTGGAGCTTTTAGAAGGCCACTGTTTCTGCAGCCTCTGCCAGCTTTAGCTCACTGAAAATGCACCTCAGGACCACCACCCAAGACTGCAATCCCTATCCAGGTGGCTCAAGGCAAGAGCACTTAGCCTCTGAATGATCGCTTGTTCCCCCCTGCAATCTGCAGGCAGGGAGCTTCTGAAGCTACCACATGGAGGCTGTGGCCACCACTGCTTCAGCCACTTCTAGCCCTGAGGCAGTTGGCTGGACTCTCTCCCCCAGCAAGTTCCACTGACCTTTCACTTAGTCCTTGTTTCTTACGGGTTGGTAATTCTGGAAAACACCACAGCTGCCAGTGATTCACGCTCCAGCCACAGCTTGTTTGGTGGCCCTAAGGCTCCAGCAGGGGGTTCATGCTGTGCTGGTCTGGGCTCCCAGCTTGCTGTGATGAACCCCTTCCCTTCTGCCTGCCAGGCTGCCTTCAGCAGGAGCTTTGTTACTCTGCCATTTTGTGAGTTCTGGAGCTTTAAAATTTATTTAGGGTCATATTTTATAGGTATTTGAGGTGGTTATGGGGAGAGCTGCAGGGTTTTGCTACTTCTATGCCACCATCTTGACTCTGCCCCCAGAATTTTTTCTTTTAACTATTCAAATGAGAAAAGTGAATTTTAAAATATTTTCTCTAAATCAGTTATATATTTTAATTAAAGAGTTTGCATAATTGGATTATTTTTGAACAAATAGAACAACGTACAAATTTGAACAAATAGAACAACGTACAAAAACAACATTTTTGAATTGTTTAGGAATTATGACCTTTGCTTCATTTTTACTAAATTTGCGTTTTTGTATTGATATGATACAGTGATCGAAAAAGTTCAAGTTCTTTAGTCTGGCAAAAGCCCTGCACAATATAGATCCAATCTACCTTTTCAGTCCTCCCTCACTATACCATCCTCATATATAGTTTGTGCTCCAGCTAAAGTGTACTCCTTCTGTCTTCTGTGTATGTATGTATGTATGTGTATATGTATATATTATATATATCTATTATCTATCTACCTATCTATCTATCTATATCTTTTGTTTTCCTCGTCTCTAACCAAATTCCTCAATTTCTAACATCCTTATTTTCATTCTCTGCTTGAAATGCTTTCTCATTCTTTCAAGGCCTGACTCAAGGACCACTTCTTTCATGAAGTCCTAGCTGATCCATGTTATTAGAAGTTATTTCTCTATGACAAATTCTTATAGCACCATGTTCACATCTCTTACAAGCTTATCATATTCTGTTTTGTGTACATATTTTATATCCCTTAAAAGATGGCAAAATTTTATGCATATTGCTGTTAGGACAACAAGGTGGCACAATGGATAAAGTGTTGGGCCTGGAGTCTGGAAAATTCATCTTTCTGAGTTCAAATCTGACCTCAGACACTAACTATGACTCTGGGCAAGTCACTTAACCCTGTTTGCCTCAGTTCACTCATCTGTAAAATGAGCTGGAGAAGTAAATGGCAAACCACTCCAGTGTCTCTGCCAAGAAAACCCCAAATAACTCACAGAGTCGGACTGACTAAAAACAACTGATGAACAACAAGAACAATAGATGGCATAGTCCTTGAGAGTAGAGATCACATCGTGTTGGTCATTGTAGCTCTCCCAATACCGTGTTCTGGGCGATGGGTGTTCAGTAAATGCTTGTCGGATCCTTTTTGAAGTGTTTGTTTGGCCCCTGTATCTGAGCTGACTTTGTGTCATTGACTGAAAAAGCTAAGATGTTTACAGGTAAGAACTTAGTTTAATCAGCTCAAAATCTGTTACAGAAATAATGACTAAGACACTAACACTTCTACATCAAGAATGAAAATTGATGGTGATGTTTTGTTAGCATCATTTTAATGAAATCTGCAAATAATTCAGTTCAACAAGCGCTTCTTTTCCAGTCTGTGATTGTAGTAGTAATCATCACTCACACGAATGCAAAAATCATCCAGCAGAAGAAACTGAGAAGAATTGCTCTCTTCTTTGTCAAAGAGAGAAGAAAATTACTCAATGATAATATTCATGCAATTTCAGTATCTTTTCAACTCCCCAAGAAGGAAAACTTGAAGAAAAATATTCGTTTCTTTTGTTCCCCATGAAATATGAAAATGTTAAGCAATGAGAAATACTTATCAAGTGAATTAATTTTTTAAAAAAATATACAGTGAAGTTAAGTGGAAAATATTGCTAAAACAAACTGTTTTTGCTAATTTCTTCAAAACTTCTTTTTAAGGATGCCAGACAATTTTATGAGGAATATAAAGAAACAAAACTGAAGGAAAAAGAAGATGCCTTGGCTAGAGCTGAACTTGAAATACTTCACAGTGAGTTTTAACCATTGTCTTGTTGTGTGAACGATATCATGTAAGATTCCTCAAAAAAAATCCACTTAAACAGTATAAAAATGTAATTTTGTTGGCTTTTTGATATCATATAAATGCAAAGAAACAAAATGTCCATATTTCCTTACTGACCATCATTAAGGTCACTTTTGTTTTTTTAATTAAATTTTGTTGCATTTTATATTTTGAATTCTCTCTTTATCTCTCACCCTCCCCCACTCCTTGAGAAAGCAAGAAAAACAAAACCTGTTTCAAATACATATAGTCGTGCAAAACAAATTCCTACATTAGCCGTTTCAGAAAAAAGAGAAGGAAATAATTTTCAATCTGTGCTCTAAGTCCATCAACTTTCTATGTCGATGTGGATAGCTTGTTTCATTGAAGTCCATTGAAATTATGGTTTGTCTCTGTGTTGATTAGAGTTACTAAGTCTTTCACAGTTGACTATCTTTACAATATTGTTGTTATTGTATAAATTGTTCTCCTGCTTCTGCTCACTTCACTCTGCATCAGTTCATACAAGTCTCCTAGGTGTTTTTTTTAAATTATTCCTTTCATGATTTCTTATAGCACAATTGTGTTCTGTCATATTCATATATCATAACTTGTTCAACCATTCACCAATTAAGGGGTATACCTCTCAGTTTCTAATTCATTGCTACCATAACAAGAGCTGCTATAATATTTGTGTGCATATAGGTCCTTTTCTACTCTTCTTTGATCTTTTTGTGGTATAGACTAAGTAGGAGTATTGCTAGATCAGAGAGTATGCACAGTTTAATAACTTTGGGGACATAGTTCCAAATTGCTTTCTAGAAGTGGGACTAGTTCACCGCTTTACCAACAAATCACCAGTGTACCTGTTTTTCCACAGCCCTTCTAGCATTTTTTCATTATCCATTTTTTTTCATCTTAGCAGATTTGATGGATGTGAGGTGGTATCTTAGAACTGTTTTAATTTTTGTTTCTAGAATATGAGTGATTTAGATAATGTTATATAGTTATTGATAGCTTGGATTTCTTAATTTAAGTTCACTTTTCACCAAGTTTGTAAAAACTGAGAATATCATTAAGGTTGTGGTTACATAATCTCTCAAATCCAGCTGGCTGGCTCAAAGCTTATACAAGTCCTCCAGTGCTCTTGATCAGTCTCATAACAGTTCACAAAATCTCAGAAACTGAAGAAGCCACAGAAGCCATGTCATCCAACCTATGTCTCTATCATATCCCAAGTTTCTTCAGCAGACCTTTGACTGAGGAACTCACGTGAGATAAATCCATTACCTCCCAAGGCAGCTCATTTTTAGATAACTCTTATCATTGGTTTATTTTTCCCCTAAATTTCCACCTTTGCAGATTTCATTCATTATTCCCATTTATGCCCTCTGGGACTCAGTAGAACAAACCTACCATCTTTTCCAAAAGGTAGTTGTTCTGCTGAAGCACTTAAAGACAACTACAACATCTCCCCTTATTATGTCTTCTTATCTATAGACCAAACATCCTCATTTCTTTGAAGTGAGCTCCATAGAGCACACCCCTGAGGCCTTTTACCATCTTTGTTGCATTCCTCTGGAGGCTCTCCCATAGTTGTGATCTGGCTACAACAGTACACCTGGAGTATCCGGTCCCACAGTCTAGTCCTAAGACATTGTTCCTCTCTCAACACAGCCTAAAATCACATTAGCATTTTGGGCTGTTACTTCATACTGTTGACTCATTAATATTGCAGCCTCCTGAACCACCCAGATGTTTTTCAAAGGCCTTGTTAGACCTGCCTTCTCTACCTCATATTTGCAAGGCTAATTTACTTGAACCCAAGTATAAAACTTTACACTAATTCCTTTTACATTTCATTTCTTTTAATGTTTGGCCCAACATTACTAGTCTCCTCCCCTTCGCCATGTCTTTGCTCATACCCATGCCTTGAAATATATGCCCCACGATCACCTCATCCAATGTTCAGAGCCTTAATAACCATCAAGGTTCTCTGATCTCTCTTGAAAGTAACAGCTTTTTCCTTTTTCTTTACATAGCGCCTTGTTTTGCAACTCTCTGATGCAATTATCATGTATTAATTTTCATGGTTACATGTGGCTACTATCTCACTAGGAGACAGGAAGTTCAATGAGGGCAGGGGATTTTCTTACCTAAACTTGGTGTCTTAGCACAGTGTGCCTTACGTGCAACAGGAATTTCATAAGCACTGTTTGAATTGAATTAATTTCTGAATTATCATCTCCATGTGTCTAATTGCATCCTGTGCTGAGATGCTCTATTAATCAATAGGAACTAGACCTATGATTTCAGTGTTATGGGGAATTCCTGGGTGGGAAACTCCACCTTCTCTGAAAGTGAGAGCCTTAGAGTTAGTTGCGTAGAAAAGAGGTTTCAGATATATGGCCATTGCCACCTCCAGCACTCCCAAAATATAATTGGGAAATATTTAACAAAATAAATAAAAATGCAATAGTAGATAGGTAGTGTTCACATGTGGTTTTCTGTGCAGCCAGAAGGGATCCTTCTTTTCATTTGAGTTTGATACCACTGGCCTAGAGCACTGAGAGTTTGTGACTTTCCTGAGGCCTTACAGCCAGCATCTGTCAGTGATGGGACTTGAATCTGCATCTTCTTCCTTTAAAGATGGTCCTTTGTCTACTCTGACATGCTGCCTATATATGTGTGTACACACACATACATACCTATTATAAATGGACCATAGTGAGAGACAAGGTATTTAGAGGTGGAGCACACTAGCAATAGGGTGAAGGAGGAATGAGGGTTGGGAAAGGCTTCATGTAGAAGAAGGCTTTGCTTGAGCTGACACTTAAAGGAAGATTTTTCTCAGGAAGAGATAAGAAGGAAGCATGTTCCAGGTCCAGGGAGCAATCAGTATAAATGCACAAAGCTGGGAAATGGAGTGCTGAGTCTGGGGAAGAGATGGAAGGCTAGTTTGGCTGAGCCATCGAGTATGGGAGTATGGTAAGGCAAACAACATGTGATGAGACTAGAAAGATGGGGACAGGGCCGGTTGGAAATGGCTTCCAAAGCCTCACAGACAGAGGATTTTATGTTTGATCCGTGAGGCTATAGGGAGCCAGCCTCCAACCACAACCACAGCCATTTTTACTGTAGATCTTCAGGATGTGTGTTTATTGAATAAATAATTACACAGACGTGAACTCTTAGAGTTGGCTCATTGTCCTCTGACGAGCTGTAAAACAGGTTTCTCTTGTTGCCCCTCTTGTTCTAAGTGAAAATTCTCAGCTACTGCCCCCTCTCAGGAAGCCGAGGTTGTCTTCACTTTCTTGTTTTCAGACTCATAGTTGGTCATCCCTACTCTCTTACGGCTACAAGACAGAAGAGTAGGCAGACCTCCACACTCATGAATATATCATGAAAGCCTCTTTAGCACTTACGGTACAAGCACCAAGAACAGACTAGAAAGGAATTACCTCCGTGTGGAAGACTCCCATTCAGCAGTTAGGAAATTATTAAAATGAGCTTCCTTCCTTGGTTATCAGGTGCTAATTGCTTTGGCATTCTTCCCAACTGTCCAAGATCAGATCTGTAAGTAGAAGGGGTACACAGAGCAGCTAATATTTTTTTCTATCCCCAAGAATATTGCTTTAAATATATTTGTGTCTCACCTACTGTACTTGACATTATGGGAAAATTTTTAAAATTACATGAGAGTTAAAAATTAAAATCTACCCTCAACAGATAGATAGTCTAGTTCAGGGATTCAAAATACACAACAATAATGAAACTTAAAAACAATTATAAAACAAAATGTCATTAAACAGAAATAAGATACTAAAGATTAAAATACAGTACTAAATGACATAACATTCTTTGATATACAATATTCTATATATATGTAATATTCTTTAGCAATGATACCAAAACCACACCTACTATATAGCCCTAGGAAAGAATGTTCTTACCACCAAAGTCCTTGGTGCTGTCAAGTGGTTCAACTTCAGAAATGTTTGTGGGTCCTATCAATGAAGCTGACATTAAAAAAGATGAATTACCGTCTGCTTTGCTGCTGTACCCTAAGGACTGCTGGGCTTTACCATCTGACTTGAAGCTGAAATCTTCTATGTGTGTGTTGTTGCTCTCTGTTAGAATATGAACTCCATGGGAGCAGAGCCTGTCTTCACTCTTAGTACAATGCTTTTGCACAAAATATTTAATAAGTATTTTTTCATTCATTTGAGATTGAATATAGAATTTCCAAAGGCAGGGCTTAAGAAGTGGGTACAAGAAAGGTAAACCAGTACTTTTAATGCTTCCATAGTAGACAATGGAGTTGATTGTGAAGACAACGACCAGCTTGAAGTTGGAGGACCTAGTTTCATAGCTAACAACAAGGAAGCCTTAATTTTAACCACACTGAATGAGTCTTCCAATATTTAAAATGTAGCTTAGCATAAATTGCCATTTTCCTAAATAACTACATTGCATAGAAATATTTTAAACTTTGTCCAAAGTTATCAGTGAATGTGTTGTAATAAAAGAGCCCTAGACAGGAGGTCTGGGCCCCTGGATTTTAGCTCCCCTCTCGAGGCCTTTCTCAGCCCAGGCTGTTCTGTATACTTTCCACTCTCATAGAATATACTTCTTCCACACTGATACCTCCGAATTCCTGGCTTCCTTCAAAGCTCGACTCACCTGCCATCTCCTGCATGAATCTTTCCCTTGTCACCTAGCTGCTAGTCAGTCCTTTCTCTCAAAAAAAAAGTCTTTTATTTCTTTTGTATATTATTTGTGCATATTGATATATGTTCATATTTTTTCCATTGGTGAATATAAACTCCTAAGGGTAAGGACAGTTTTATTTTGTCTTTGTTCCCAAATACCCAGCACAGAACTTGGCCAGACACAGCACTTAATCCATGTTAAAATGAGTATGCCGCAAACTAGCTGTGTGACCAGCAACTTCATCTGTCTGGGCCAGGCCTTTCTCATACGTAAAATGGTGTGGGTCATTGCAGTAGAATCTATGCTCTTTATCATTCTACATCTGTGAATGAATAATAATGCTTGTTGTTCTTTAATGCTGCCTTGCTACACACTTAATGTTCAGAGCCATGGAAGAAGCCTCCTACACATCTGAGAATTTATAGGAGGACAGGATGAGGTTTAGAAGGTTGCAAATTGGATTTACTCACTTTTAGGAAGTCTAGATCTCCTGAAGTATTTTTTTTTTTAAAAGGAAAGGGGAGAAAATAGTAAAATTTCTCTAAGCTGAGCAAGAGAAGCAAAATCTAAATTTCATGGAAAAGCTAGTATTCTTTTTTATGATCTCTTCCCTGCTCAGCAAAATTTATCATTTTTATTCCTTTTCTTTTGAAAACTTGTTTGGGAGCCTTTTTCTATGCTGATGCTCACTTCATCCAGTTATAAGGTAGAGCAGATAATTCTGTCAGTGTTTCTATGTAGGTCTACTCATAATATCTTAAATACTCATAATACCTTATAACACCTATAAACTATAAACATTTGCAACAGTACCAAAAGTAACTAAATCTGAATTTAATGAAACTTTTCAAAATTTGTGGTCACTTAAAAAAATTATTAAAAGGATTTTTCCCCCTTAAAAATTCCAGCTATTTTGTTTAAATCTTTTCCTTTACTAAAAACATCCTAATATTTGGATCTATACCAGTCGTTCCAATACAAATGCATTCTTTTATCTCTTCTGGAAATGTTATTATGCCCCAAGATTGGGGAACCCATTAAAAAATTACAGTAATTTTCTGAAACTTACAACCAGCTAAGTTTAAAGATTATTAACCAGTAATTCTGGCATTAGAACCTAAAATGAATTGAGTATTCAGAGATTATCCTTGAGAAAGAAAAAAAAAAAACCAACCTGGTTTGGCTTTGGATACCTATTAGGACTTTAGAAGACCTAGTTGGGTTTTTTCATCTCCAATTTCTGAGATCCATTGTATATTTAGAGAAGGTGATAGGATTCGGTGTTAAGGATATTAAAGAGCAGACACATTCACTGTTAATAATGTCAAAAACTGTCATGTGTTTGGGCTTTTTAAAAATTTAGTCTCCAATGGTTACATGCAAAGAATCTTTTAATTAATTTTGTTAACTTCATTATGGTGCTCTGCATTGTATACTTTAGAATTAACATATAAAGGCCGAAAATCCCCCAGTGTGCATTTCATTTGCCCCCATCCTTCTTAATTTTAAAGACCATCATTGGAATACTGAGTTCATAATAACATTTCCATCTACTTAATTGAGTAAATGCATCTCATGCAGATTAGCAATAGCTGTTTTATGCTGCCTGTTTTTCATGACCTAATTGCTAATCTGCCCTCATGTCTGTCTGCTTTACTGCTGAGATTGTGTAATATTCTCTGAGGGGTGAACTAGAACTGTGTAGGGGGAATTCCATATAATTTGCAAATTGGAGAAAATGCAGCATGATGGTCTTATTAAAATTCTGGTTTTTTGCTAGAGAGGACAAAAGGTGTGAAAAAGGTAATTTCTTGAAAAGTAACTATTACCCTTTTGGGAAATCTTTATGCCAAAATTCTGTTGATGTCTGTTCAGAAAATTTTTTGGCATTCCTTATGTCTTTGTCTTGAATGGCTTTTAAAAAACTTTTTATGGTTTAAATTTAAATGATGAATACCTATTAAGATGTTAACTTTTATATGAGCATAAGTATTTATAAATGTACAGCTTTTTGAGCTTCCTAATTTATATTTCTTCCATAGTAGAAAGGAAAATAGGCACATCTTTGTATGATAAGCACTAGTTGGCCCTGTAATTTTTTTTCTTATCGTCATTACTGTTGTCCAGGCTGTCTGCCTGGCCTAACAAAGTCTTAAAATGTGGTTAAAAACCCAGGCCAAACATCCAGTTTCCATTTTGTAGGTAATTTATGTTCCCAGGAATAGGTCATTTTTCTCTACTTTTCCCCACTAAATTTTACCTATAGTAATAGCTGAACATGCCTCTCCAGGGACAGTCCTAACTTGGATTTCAATATGCTTTACTTGTAGTAAAGACCATATTCAAGAGTTAGGAACTTTTCTCAGTCTGAGGTCTTCCACTTCTGTGCCAGATACATGGTCAGAGTCAATAATGCTAGTTCATAAAGCAAAATAAAACGAAAGACAAGTTATACTTTAACTCTATTGAATTATACTTATAATAGAAGTTGTAGGTAGATAATAACAGAATTGCATCTCATGATTGTTAATTTATTTTTCTTAATAATGCATAATAACATCTGAGGCTCTTTGTTATTGTTAGTTCGGAGGCGTTGTTGCAAATATGAATTTATTGCTCAACACTCCAAGTTGTATTACCTTAGGAGATGATTCCAGGATCGTTGGTATGTTTCTCTTGGGCTTATGTGTTTGTGTCCAAGACACTAATCTTTTGTCCTGATAATGAGTGATCTTCTAAAATTGCCAAGCCTTATACCGTGTTATTCTAGTATAGCAAAAACAACTCTAAATCATAAGGCATCTGTGCCTGCACAGGTGAAATGTAGTCATTGAAGAAATGCAACTTCTAATTAAGAGAAACAGCCACTGAATAACTCTGGGTGCTCAATACAAGTCCTGATGCTGAGCATCCTCTAGGTGCGCCCCAAGAGGGGGCATCTTTTCTGGCTGTTCTTCAGGCCTGAAACCCTTTCCCTCCTCTACTCTGACCAGTGATTGATTGATTGATATGCCAGAAGTATCGGACACATGGCTTACAATAGGCCCGAGTGCAGCCAGAAGCAGATTGAAAGGTAATTATTTACAAAATAAACCCCAGTACAGTGAAACATAGATAATATTCCTATGTGGTTTTCTAAGTCAGTGTTTGACTCACGGGGATCCTTATGTATGGCTTAGTGGCCCCCATTTCTATTTGAGTTTGACACCGAGCTCTTATACCACTTCTTACGTGTAGGCCATCACTGAAAACATGTGGTGCCTGTGGTGCGGATCTTCATTGGCCTTTCATGTCATGTGTCATTTTGATTCATCAGAGACCATAATATTCCAAGATTTATAATCGTACATTACTAGAACATCCATGCGAAAATATTGATTTTTGTAGCTGAAGGAGGAGCTTAAGATTGTCAAAAGTAATGCACAATCTCTTAAATACAGTCAAACTTGCTCTCTTCCTCTTTTAGTTATGGTCCCAATTCCTAGCCCATCAGCTATGCTTGTCTCAGATAATAGGCATCCACCATGCAACTCAAATGGACTGATTACCCAATAGCATCTCACAGCATGGACAGTAGGCATTTGCCGTTTCCTCTTAGCAGAGCAAAGTCGAAAATTAACATTAAACTAGAAGAGAGAATGAAACTAAGAAAAAGATCTGGCAACTTGAATTTGACCTATTTAAGTAGTTCAGCACTTAGCCCAAGGATTAGTACATAGTAAGCACTTAATAAATGTTCAGTGACTGACTGTTGACATTTGAAAAGAGGGACATGGATGGGGGCGGGCATATAAATGCTAATCATAACAATTTCTTGAAGATTAACTGACATAAATCAGTAACCATAGTAAGGAGTCCAAAATGGCCCAGAAATTGTCTCAGCCATTAAACACTTGATCTCCTTTCTAAGCAGAGAGAGTTGGCGACCAGTGACAATTGTAGTTTAGAATATAACGCATTAGTAATATATTCTAGAGGAGTGGAAGATTATGAAAAGCATCACTTCATAAAACCATAATCAATAAGCATTTATTAAGTACTTGTGTGCCAAGCTCAATACTTGGAACTGGAGATGCAAAGACAAGTTGAAAATGTATGCCCTCAAGGAAAAACAAAATGTAAAAAGTTTGGTTAGAAACCAAACTAAGCAAAGTTATCCCAGATTTATTTATGAATTTATTTATGAATTAAATGCAATTATGATGATAAAAACTTTTTTTACAATAAAGTTTTAAACTTTTTAATAATAAATACAACAAAAAATTATTTTTTTACAATAAATTTTTACAAAAAAATATTTTTACAAAATAAATAGTAAAACAACCACATTGAATTCTTTTAGATGTGCCACATGGAAGTGGAAACAGTACTGTAGAAAACAGAAATGGGAAGAGCAGCCATACAGCATAGTCTAGCAGTAACATAGGTCTTAGGAGAGCCTTCTCAATCTCCTTTGCTGGATTATCATCTCAGTCACACCTCCTAACTGTTGGTATTCCTCCTGATTCTGTCCTGGGCCTTCTTCTCTTTCCCCTCTCCTCATTCTCTCCTCTTTTCTCCTTTCCTCTCCTTATCAGCTTCCCTGACTTTAACTGACATCTTACCCAGATAACTCTGAGACCTCTGTATCTGGCACCAGCCTCACCCCTGAGCTTCAGTCCTACATCACCATTTACCTATTGGACATTTCAAACTGGATGTCCTAGGAACACCTTAAACATAATACATCTAAATACATCTAAAATTGAACTGATGGTCTTTTCCCCATATTCTTCCCTCTTCCAAGCTTCTCTGTTTCTGAATCTTCATTCTCCCACATATCCAATTAACTGCCAGGTCTTGCCATGTCTGCCTTTACAGTCTATCGTAGGTCTGTTTCTCAACATTTACAGTTTGCCACCTTATTTTACACCCTTATCATCTCTCACTTGGGTTATTGTAGCGCCCTCCTAATTGGTCTCTTTGCCTCATAACTTACCCCTCCATTCCATTCTAAATACTGCTGCCAAAGCAATTTTTCTTGAATGCAAAACTGACCATTTACCTCACCTATTTAGTCAACTCTAGTGGCTTCCTATTACTTCCAGTATAAAGGCCTGCACCTTTATTTCTAGCTTCATTACATGTTACTAGTTTTGAGTAATAATGTCTTCATTTTTAATACAATAATAGAGAGCCATCATAATCAGTGACCAGTCCTCCCCAGTTATTTAAATGTTGTTTTATGTCCTTCCTATGTTTTACTGCAGTGGTTCTCAACCTTCCTAATGCCGTGACCCTTTAATACTCGTATGTGGGATATCTGCATGTGAGCAGACCCACCTGGAGATAGATAGAGGAGTGGTGTCTCAGTTCCTAAAACCATCGGAAATATGTGTTTTCCAATGGTCTTAGGTGACCCCTGTGAGAGGGTCATTCGACCCCCAATGGGGTCGCCACCCACAGGTTGAGAACTGCCGTTTTACTGCCTTAATTTCTAGATATTTAATTTGTTTGATTGTTTGTTATGTTTATTCAAACATAGTTTTTCTTTCTAACTCTTCTTCCTTTATTTTGTTAATAACTTTCTAAAAGGTTGGTGATTTTTTAAAATTTATTTTATCTCACTAATTTAGTAATGCTATTAATTTTAGTTAATTTTTTTATTTCTCTCATATCTGCAAGTAATAACATAATTGTTCCTCCTCTTTGACTATGCTTATTCTTTGATTTATTTTCTTTATCTTAGTGCTACAGCTAACCTTTCTAGCATTACCTCAAATGATAGTACAAACACTGAATATCCTTATTTTATCCATGATCTTACTGAGATAACTTTCAGTATTTCTGTATTGCAAATAATACCATGCCTTCTATCTTTTATTCTTTTTTAAGCTTTGTCTTCAGATACTTTTGATCGTATTAATGAAAACTCCTTTTATTCCATTGCTTTTTTAGCATTTTCATCCTAAAATATTGTTTTTTCAAAAAAATTTTCTATTTCTATTGATATAGTCGTGAGATTTGGAGATTTTTTTATTATGATGATTCTTTATATTTATTGCTATCCTACTACTGAACCATCCTTATATTCCTGTTAGAAATTTAATCTTATCAGAGTAAAAGTAATGTTTAATTCATTGCTATATCTCTTGGTTAATATTGCATTTAATAGTTTTCTATCAATATCCATTCATGATAGACATGTATAGATGGCTGTTTCTGATTTATCTCTCCTTACTTGGGGAATCAAATCCATATTAGTCTCTGAGAAGGAATCTGGCAAGGTACCATCATGTTTTATTTTGATCAATACCTTATATAGCATAAGAAGTCTGTTTATTTTAATGTTTGATAGAATTCACCTATAAATATATCTGAATTCAACTTTTTTTTTTCTTTTGGGACTTCCATTAATGTCTTGCTCTGTTTCTTGTTTGGAGATAAAGTCTTCATTTTTTCTTTTGTTTATATGAGTTTTTCATACTTTTGTAAATATCCTTTTCACTTAAGTTTTATGTTTTGTTGATTTTAAATGGTTTTGTCATTTCTGAGAATTTTCTTTATTTTTGCTCCATTCATTGTGAATTTCTTATTTTATGTGGTAATTTTTTTTTTCTTTTCTCCCTCTTACTAGCCAAAATTTATTACATTGGTCTTTTTTTTTAAATCTAGTTTTATTTGGCATTTCAGTATTAATTTTGTTAATAAACTTGTCCCTAAAGAATAGAGAAAATGTTCCTTGCTCTTTTCATTAGAAGTGTGAGGGTACTATGGTTGTTGTATATAAAGAAAGGGTCATCATCATGTTTACTGGTTTTACTAAACTTTTATGATTCTTCAGTGTATGGGAAAGAGAAGTTGCAGGCATAAATAGGTTCAGAAATGAATGTGATATAAAAGCAAAATATATCAATAAAAGAAAAACTTTAAAATTATTTTGTTTTCAATTTTGTTTTTCTCTTCAATTTTCAAAATTCCTATTTTACAGCTAAGGATTTTTAATTTTTTTCTTTTTTCAAATGCAGACTCAATTCATTTGTCTTCTCTTTCTCTCGTTAAGTGTGTTCAGAGATATATTTTTCTCTGAGAGAATAGCTGAATTGAAAAAAGCAGAAATGGCAAGACAACAGTAAAAATATATTCAGTCAAACGAGACAGACAGAAACTGCATCATGTTTAAAGGCACCACAAAAAATGAAAAAATATGAAATGTGTATTCGTATATATATCTATATACACACACATATACACACACATACACACACATGCAGTAAAATACATTGTGTAAAGGAAAAGCCAAATGAATTACAAGACAATAATTGTTTATTATTTCAGCATGTTTCTTTGATATTTAAGATAGTTATAACAAATAAGAAATTAAGAATCAGAAAAGAATGTTAGGAAAAATAGCCAAAATAGACGTCTGGTAATTAATTAATGGAAATCTAAGGAGAATACTTATTTCTTAGTACCATTTAACATCTTTGTATAAATATCTGAGTTGTAAGACTATCTTTTGCCGTTAGGAATATTGCATTCCAAGCTCGTCTCTTATTTTAGTTGAAGCTGCCAGGTCTTGTGTAATCCTAACTCTGGTTTTTGGTACTTAAATTCTTTCTTTCTTTCTGGAGGCTCGCAACATTTTTTTTTATTTGATGTAGAAGTATTGAGTTTTTATTTTGATATTCCTGGAAATTTTCCTTTTGGGATGACTCTTAGGAAGTGATTGATAGATTCTTGTATCTTTACCTTGACAACTGATTCTAATAGATCTAGACAAGTTTTGATCTATAATTTTTCGAAATATAATGTTCAGGCTTTTGTTTTTAAGTATTGTTTTCATAGAATCCAATAATTCTTTAGTTATCTTTAACCTATTTTTTAGGTCACTTGTTTTTAGTAGTAGAAATCTTTCATTTTCTTCTATTTTTTTAGTATTGTAGTTTTATTCTAATATTTCATGCTATCTTATGGAGTCATTCATTTTCACTTGATACCTTTTTTTTTTTAGAGAGTTCATTATTTGATAACACTTATACCACTTTCTGTTCTAAGCTACTTATTCTCTAATTCTTTCCTCCAGAGCCTTTATTTCATTTTTTTTAATCTTTTGCTTAATTTATTCAAGTCATTCATGTAACCCTTGTGTAAAATACATTTTTTCCCCCAAGTTTTGCTTGAAGTTGTGTAGTTATTCCTTATAGCTTGGATTTTAGATATCTCTTGTTTACCTGGGTTTTAGGACACCCCTAAACTTTGAGATTCAGGACAGATGTGTAGGGCTGTCTGTAGCATTGCAGGATAGAGTGAAAGTGAATTTTGGAGTACTTGGACCTGGACTGCTCCAATTTCTGACCTTTACTATGTCTGAACTGGTCCTGTTTATTTCTGTCATCCAGTGACCCTGTAGGTTTCTCCTAGGAGTTATCCGCTCTTTACTGCCTGTGGATGCAGAACTTTGCAGGTATCTCTGTCCAGTCTCTGGTTGCATAGGGAAGTTTCTGTCTTTATTGTCTATGTTGGTGCTTACTTTTCTGGCAGGCTTTTTCCTCCTGTCAGTGGACTGACTTTAGCAAACATTTTTGTGCAGTTCTAGGGTGGATGAAGCTACTTAATATACTTTTCCATTGGATTGTAGAAGCTGGGCTGTCTGTCTCTGTTCAGGGAACCATATTGTCCTAAAGTCCTGCCACTAACTTTTACATTTTTTAATGAGTCCTTTAACACATTGAGACCCATGATTGCTCCTTGTTATAAAAGGAATATTGCCACCTGTCCTGTATATCTTAAAGGAATGTTGAAAGATAACAAAGAGAAAGTGTTTTGAAAATTGAAAACACTTTACAAATTGTCTTGTTTCTATAACTATCTGATCTTTTCCCCTATGGATTTATTTATAAAAAGTAATAATAGATGAATAATAAAATAGTTCTAAATATAGTAAAACAGTTTTCTTTGAAGTGGACTACCTAGATTTGCTTCCTAGATACAACCTAAGAATAGAATGTTAGAAATGATTCTTATTTTTGAAAAACTTTAATAATATATATATTTTTCTTTTTTGTAGAGGAAAAGAAATCTAAAGTTAAAAAAACAAAGCCAGAATTTCCCATGTATACATCTTTGGAACCCAGTGCATATAAACCTTCTTACGATCATGGAACTTCTATAGAAGAAATTGAAGAACAAATGGATGATTGGTTAGAGAATCGGAACAAAACACAAAAAAAGAAGGTAAATGAACATTTAAGACAATAATGTAAATTAGAATAGAGCTGTCAGCTAGTAGGCTTAATGACAGTGGACCATTTTGGAAATTATCAGATCAATTTAAATTATTGAAAAAGTATCACTTTTGCAGACACTTAATTTTCATCATTATCAGATAGATTATTTAAACTAGACTGGTAAAAAAGAAAAAAAAAAGACTAAAGAAATTTTCATGATGAGGTTTAAAAGTAAATTTAGACCTTTAAAGAAACATCAATAAAGTTATTTAGAGCAAAAATTAATTAAATTGTATATATATAAAATATTGGAACTTTTTTCCTGAATCAGTGAGAATATTGTTATTAGTTATCAAACTTTCTCTGCCTATAGAATGGGCCAATGGTGGTATCTTTTGTTTAAATATTTTATTATAAATTTAATAAAAACTCAACATATAACAATGATCAAGTAAAGAAAATAATAAAATCCCAAATGAAACATCAAACTTCAAGCTATAGACATTACAAAAATTTAACAAAGTCACATTGACGATGTTGGCTCATTATCCTCTGATGTTTTTTGTCCATGTTCTTATGAAGTTTTGTTTCTGCTGTGTTTTGCTTTTACCTTATTTTTTTGTTTTTACCCTAATTTCACTTTTTTTTACTCTATATCCCCTCCTAGAAACATTCCAGGACTTCTCTGTATTTTCCGATTTCTTATTTTATGAAATGATAATATTCTGTCACCTATTCTGCCATATTTCAGTAGTTGAGCATGTAATTTGAGAAATCATATGGAATCATAGCTAGAGGACTCATGTGGAAGCCAGAAGACCGAGGCTAAGTGGGCCTCTTCCCCATTCTGGTTGTGTAAGCCTAAGCAAGACCCTTTCTCTCTCCCTGTTCTAGGTAACTCTCTAAGACTCTAAGTTGCAAAGAAGGTGCCAACCTATATTGTTAGAGAGAATTTTCTCTGTTATCAGTCAATTCACAGGCCCAGTGCCTCTTTGAGTTATTTCCTATTGAGTTTTTTTTTTGTTATTTGTTTTGTTTTTTGCTTTTTGGAGGGAGGAATGCAGGGCAATTGGGGTTAAGTGACTTGCCCAAGGTCACACAGCTAGTAAATGTTAAGTGTCTGAGGCCGGATTTGAGCTCAGGTTCTCCTGATTCCAGGGCCAATGCTCCATTCACTGCACCACCTAGCTGCCCTGGAGTTATTTCCTATTGTTGCAAATAAAATGACATTAAATATTTTTGTACAAATAGGTCTCTTCCTCCCTTTTAATAACATTCTGTAGTGCCTTGTTGTGGCATAGAAATTAACTGGTTTTTGAAGGCCGTGCCAGCAGATTACAACATGGCAATGTCTGCCGCGTTGAACAAACCTTCTGTGTGGTATTGGTTATTATCTCTGTCAGCTTTCTGGGGTCTAATTTGCCTGTCTGTGGAACAGCACCTCACTGAAAGACTGTCTTTGGCCATGGCCACCTATGAAAGAGATGCAGATACAAAAAAATCTAGCCGTTTTGTGTGGTCCCTTTCTTCTGTGACAGCATTGGTTGTAGAAAGTTCAAAAAGAAAAAGAGACACAGAGTGCTAAGAACAATAGCTTTTAGATGACTTAAAATCATCTACTTATGTTAATGTAATTTCAGGTTCTGTTAATGTGAGGTCTTTTTCCCATAACAAATGAGTTAATACACGACTAGCAAAAACAAAGTAAACCAAAGGTACGAGAGCCAGAAGAAGGCTTTCAGGGTGTTGAGTAAGTTCTCTTGGGAGATCCATGGGAAAGCATGAACAAGGATCACCTAAAATGAAAAGGCCCAGCTCTTATCTACGTCGGTGGAGAGGGGCCTCCTGTGGACGATATCACAGATTCATTAATCCATAAAGGAAGACCTGAATTAAACCCTACCCCAGACACTTGCTTTCTGTGTGACTGAACCTCGCAGTCCCTCAGTTTCCTCGCCTATAAAATGGGAATGATTATAGCACCTACCTCACAGCGTTGTTAGAAATATCAAATGAGCCAGTGTACGTTGTGTGCTTGCCCGACCGTGGGGTACTGTATAAATGCTGTTCTTATTGTCGCTCTCAGCAAACACTACTTAAGCACCTGCTATTGCCCAAAAAATAAAACCAAACCCATGCAAGGTCACAGAGAGTCAGAAACAACTGAAAACAACTAAACAGCAACATGCGCTAGATGCTAGAAATTCAGAGACAAAACTGGAATTGTCCTTACCTGAGAGGAACCTTTGTATCTCTGGGAAAACACTACATAGAGATAGAAGGATGTTCAAAATTTATAGCGAATGCTTCATGTAGCATGTAACTGGAGCCAAGCTTTGAAGGACACTACAAATTTTGAGAAGAGGAGATTCCCTTAGGAATGGGGAACAGCTTAGAGATGGGACATGCAGCGTCCTGTGAAAAGCAGCACAGAGGCTGGTTTGATAGCACAGTAGAATGTGTGGAAGGACAGCAGTAAGCCCAGAAAGGTCAGGTGAAGACATGTTTTTTGTTGTTCATTCATTTCAATCATGTATTTGGGGTTTTCTTGGCAAAGATACTGGAGTGGTTTGCCATTTCCTTCATTTTACAGATGAGGAAACTGAGGCAAAGAGTTGTGACTTGCCTAATGTCACACAGCTAGTAAGTGTCTGAGACTGGATTTGAACTCAGGTCTTCCTGACTCCAGGCCTAGTGTTCTATCCACTGTACTGCTCAGCTGCCCTATGGGCCAATGTTTGAGGGACTCTAAATGCCAGACAGAGAAGCTTATACTTTTTTCTCCGAGGTTATAGGAATATATTGGAGTTTATTGAGCAGAGATGTGGTATAGTCACTCCTATACTTTGACAGTTTTCTAAGATGTGTTCTTTGGGAAGGGTTCCCATCCTTAACAAATGGTCCCAGTAGTAAAATCGTTGGGCCAAAGGGCATGAGCAAGTTTATAATTCTCTTTGTACGTTGTCAAATTTTTCTCCAAAAACATTGTACTAGTTCAGAGCTCCTCCAGAAAAAAAATGTTTTCAACTGAAAGGTAAACTCATGAGTGAAATTCAAACCAATTATTGAATTACTGTGTTTACTTTTTATTTATTTTTGTTTCTGAGGAAACCACTCAGCCTTTGTGGCCCAGAAGATAAATAAAAGTTATAGATTTTTAAAGGTTCATTTCAAAGGTTGATGGTTTTTCAACTGAATTAATAGACTGATGATGCTAGAAGTTTTTTGAGTTTTGACTTCTTCTATCATTTTAGTCCTTTCTTTCCAAAGTAGTTATTCATAACTATTGATTTTTTTTTAGTAGATTAAAGCCCTCTATCAGGTTATGTTTAAGTGTACATATTCTGGTAACAATCAAAACTGTGTAGACTCTGTTAATGTAAACCCTTCCATTATACCCTCCCCCAGTTCTTGAAACACTTTATCACTAGAAAACCAAAGCTACAAGTCATTCTACTTCTTCTGTTCATGTCTCAGTCTTAATTCTGTTCTTGGAGCCAAGGGTTGCTGCTTGGGGCATCAACGAAGTTAGGCTGAATTGAACTCTAGAATCTTAGAAACCAGAAAGTCTAGGAGTGATAAGGAACATGATGGAGGGATGCCTTTTTCCTGTAGATCTTGAACCTTCCTAAGATTATAAATAGTTTAATTTTAGATTTAACAGCTAGTTGGTGTGGTCCCATTTTCAGTCCTTGACCCTCTTTTTCTTCTCCATCTGTGCTACCTCTCTTGGTGACTTCATCAGCTCCCATAGGTTTAATTGTCATCTCTCCAAGGACGATTCCCAGAGCAACATTTCTGTTCACTTTCCTCACATATACATTCATTTACCAAATTTTGTCATTTCTATGACATTTCTCATATCTTTCCCCTTCTCTCTGTTCCTCTATCCACCAGCCTAGTTCAGGTACTCCTCATCGCTCACCTGGACTGTTTCAACAGCTTTCTAACTGGTCTTCCCTCTAATCCACCTTCTGCCTAGCTGCCAAAGTGGTTTTCCTAAGCTTTCAGTTTAACCGTGTTGTTCCCCAACTCAGTTAAGTACCTTTGCTCACTGTGGCCTTTAGGATGAAATATAAACTCTTCTGAATGGCATTTACCTTACAGTCTTATCCATCAAAACTGGCCTTGTTACGTACTGCTCCTCAGACACATCCCCCCAACCACTCTCTCTCCATGTCTTTGCCCTCACTGTACCCTGTGCCTGGAATTCATATCTTCCTTACCTCCATTTGGCAAAATCTCTTAGTTTTTCTTAAAGGTTAGTATAAGTACCACTTTTTTTTTCAAATTGTTTCCCTCCAGCTGGTAAATTCTTTCCCTCAAAATTACGTTATCTTTATTTTGTATATACCTACATGTATACGTGTTGACTCCCCCAGGAAAATGCTAAGCTTCTTGAGGACAGGAACTTTTCAACTTGTTTTTCAACCCTGTAATGGTAATGGGATTTAAAGATCTTTCATGCCTCTTGTACTGGCAAGTTAACAGGTACTTAGCATTTAATTTCAAGTTCATAATTGTGTCAAGTATTAAGACCACCCAGAACTTGTGAATCCCACAGTGGGAAGAACTTGCTGATGTAGCAGGAAGGGGTAGGTCAGGGAGGAGCTGATACCATACATAAGGAGAGGCCCAGGTTGGAGAGGGAAGAGATTTTAAGAACAGAACTTGTAGTGGCAACACTTCTTCTGAGAGCCAGCCAGAATTTCTGCTGAGAACTGCTGGGAACGAGAGGTGCTGGGAGTGAGCAGCATAGAGGCTGAGCAGCTACTGGGAGTGAGGAGAGGAAAATCCTTGCTCCAGTGAGTGGGGAGAGGAGGATCTTTGCCTGAGGGAACCTGTTTTGTTTTAAAGGCTTGGGAATGTGGGTGTTCACTGCATTAACTATGTGTACCTACTTCGGGGCTACTGTAATGACTTTAACTTTCTGGTTTGGGGACTCAGCCTTCTGGTATTTAAATACTTTGGCTCTGTCCTCCATGTGGAGAACCTGTCACATTTTGTGATTCACAACCACACCAGCATATTTATAGTCACTGTGGGCGTTGTGAATATTGCATTGTTGTTACAAACCGTTTAGCACCTACCTCTATATCTGGCATATAATTGGTGCTTAATAAATATTCGTTGGTTGATTAACCATGGTAAGAAATGTCAGAGATGGTCCCTAGAGAGGAGGTGATAGAAGTATGTTGCTTGAAAGGACCACCAAAAGCCATCTCATCCAAATCCCTGCCTTCAAGTAATTAAACATCTCAAATAATCCTTACTCTCAGTCTCAACCCTTTTTATTGAGTAGCATTTCAGAGAGATAATGTGTAAGGATTTTCTATTTTTTTTTAACTTAAAGATTTCTTACCTTCTCTTTAAAGGGATTCCCTTCCAAACTCTAGATGCCTTCCCCTTCAGGTCAGTTCCCCTCTCCTGTGTGTGGCCTCAGGTCTGCTTCCCTTTGCACTTCTCAGGTTGACTTTATTTTCTTGATTAGTCGTCCCTTCTAGGTGCTGGACAGGTTCTCCTTTCTTCTGCCACAAAGCTGTTTGAATGATGTCAATATACTTTCTATTCACCTGTTTCTCCCCCCTCCTCCCTTGCTTCTTTACCTCCTTCTAGTTTGGCTTCTACCCCACAATTCTGCTGAAATGGTTTCTTCCAAAGTGATTAATTACTTGTAATTTTTTTCACTGCCTATTATGTACTCAGCAGTGTTAGGTCCTGTAGGGGACATCAGTACATTCGATGGAGTGGCTCCTTATGTATCCCATAAGGTGAAAATTGAGTATAGTCACAATTACCCTTTAAATCCTTTAAATTGACCATAAAGTCAGTACAGTACAATATCTTTAAACCTTTGTAGCTGGAAAGGGGATTTGGTGGTGGTGGTTGTTTTTTTTTAAAGGAGGCTATCTGTATCAGAGAGCAGTTGAATCTGAGATAGTTGCTATGGAAACAATTACCCATAAATGTTTTTTTCCACTCTATCAAGCTAAGCTTGAATGAATGAATGAGCAAGTGAATGAATGAGTAAAGCATTTTTTAAGCATTTATTTTGTGTAAAACACTGATAAACTCTAGGAATCAAATAGAAAGACAGACCTGCTCTCAGGGTGCTCCCACTCTTAATAGGGAAACAGTACATGTGGAAGGCTTCAGCTGTGAGCTACACAGAGCGGGCCCATGGTCCGTGGGGGTGGCAGCAAAGTGGGCAGGGGTGCATTTTCTCTTATGTCACTTCTACTGATAAACCCTGTCCATTTCTGATGCTGAACCATTTGGCAGTGTCAAGGACTTTGAAGACAAGGACTTTATTTTCTGGGTCATCAGCAGCTGTGGCTTAGAAAAGGGCTTCCTAAACATTTTCCCCCTCACAACCCCATTTCAAATTTCTGCAGCTTTCATTGGCATTGTGTGTCTTGAGGACAGGCACAGTGCAGTGTGCATGCTTTTTGTTCAGAACCAAGCCTTCAGTGAAGTTGCCTGATGCAGTTCAAGCAAGCCTTGCCAGAAACACCTTAGATTCATTGCACATTTGATTTTTAATTAAATTTTTGATCACTGCAGGTTCAGAAACCTTATACTGTTGCCAGATTCTTCATGACCTCATATGGGGTCACAACCCATAGTTTAAGACACACAGGCTTAGACGTCGGTAGGAACAGGTGCCAGGCTGCATCTCCAAAGGTTGCTTCCCAGGGTGGTGGGTAAGGAGACAAGCAACCAAGATGTCTACTCAAATAGAAGAAAATAAAAAGAGGTAAAGACTGATGAGAAAAGTGATAATTAGGACTTCACCCATAAGTGTGATTATGTTTGCAGCTGATCATACTACTATATAACTGTTGCACCTACTGCTTCACCGTGAGGTCTGAAGGGACACAGAGAAGTCAGAGGGAACACAGTCAGGGTCTTCTATGTGACCAGTAATGCCAGGAAAACCAACTCTGGCCATCCCTTTATTTAGGTGTTCCAAAAACCTGCACAAAATGAATATGATGTAGAGCATCTTCTAGAATCAGAAATAGCAGTAAGTGATGTTTACAGTGTGAGAACCAGGAGAAGGAACTGAAACAATCGAAGAAACAACGACCAGATCTCCAATCTCCAGTTCACCCAGGGATTAGCGTGGAGTCATTGACTAGCCATCAATCCCCTGCCATTTTAAAATTTTTCTTCCTTCTCTCTTTCCTCTCTTTTCTCCTCCCCTCTTCTCTTGAATTTGCATAAATTATGAAGTGACTCTATTGTATATGTCTTTGCTTCTTAATATTCCCTTACCTGGGGAGGGGGGAGGTTTAGAAGGGATAGAGATGAAAAAAATCAGAAACTAATTAAATGCTAAAATACACAGTATTAATGAGGAGGAGGAGGAGTTTAAGAAGGGAAGATCAGTGTGGGCACAATAATAAGAAGAGTATTCTACTCTGTATCTATTTATAGAGTTTTGTGTACTGGGTGCTTCAATGTAGGGGAAACACTGATAGGATGGTGAACACCCAGAGGAAAGCAACCACAATGGTAAAGGGGCTTGAATCCAAGCCACATGAAGGTCAATTAAAGGAGCTAGAATTGTGACTGGAAAGAAGACAGGTACACATGACAGCTGTGTCCAGCTATTAGAAGGGCTCTCATTTGGAAGAGCAAACTTACTCTATTTAGCCCTACAGGGCATAACTTGAGAGAAAGCTAGAAAGGGTCAAATTTAGGTTTAATCTAAGTGAAAACTTTTAACAGTTAGAGCTAGCCAAAAGTGAAATGGTCTGCTTGGAGACAGGGTGGGTTTCCCCTTGTTGGAAGTCTTCAGACAAAAGCTCCTTGACCCCTTATTGGGTTTGGTGAAAGGGAGATGGTTTTTCAGATGCATTTGGATTCAATGACCAATGACTTCCCATCCAACTCTGAAATTCTATGATTTTTGTCAGGCTCTTTTCTCAAGGAACTTACTCTCTCAAAGGTTCATTTTTAGGATCTGATAGTGGAGAGTTTATTAGATCCTTTAGGTCATGAATCACCTTGATTGTTCAGGTTCTAGCTGTGTGTTTTGATAAATCCTCAAAAAGGAAAGAAGCTGGATCATATTATCTTGGCCACCTACAGAAATACCTTTGCTGAATTACAACTTAATGTTATATTCTCAGCCTTTTTAGATAACATAATCATCTGTTTGAACACAGTTTTGTCTGTCTTTTGTAAACCTCCAATTAAAGATACTTTCCAGTATGTTACCCAATTTCCATTGCATAACCCACCCAGTAACTTCCAGCTTGACTTTAGTTCCAGGAAGAAGGTTATCTATGCAGAAGAATTTATTAGAAAATGAAAGCTATATAGCACAATATGCTTCTGGTTTTTTCTTAGCTATTAAAAAAAAACTTAGGCCAAATTCATAGCCTTGTTATAGTAGTCAGCTCATCTCAACTATATAGTACCACCTTTTTAAAAATTCTTTTATTACAAACAACAATTTTCAGCAAAAATTAGCATTTTAACATATAGAAAAGAACAAGAAAGAAGCTTGCATATGAAACTGTAAAGATCAGTTCAAGTCAACAAGCATTTTTAGGTACTTACTACGTGCCAGGCTCTATGCTAAGCTCTTGGGATACAAAGAGAGGCCAAAAAACAGTCCCTGCTCTCAAGGAGCTCTCAGCCTAATGGGGGAAACAACTATGCAAACCATCTCCAAAGATACCAGGTAAACTGGAGGTCATCTCAGTCCTGTTACATATGGTGCCTTTTTGCTTCACGTAGACTGTTTCCAATCTATTTTTATTCCCAATCATACTACTTGGTATTATTTTTAAATTGTGATAGACACCAAATTCTTTTGAAAGAAGACATGTATGAATTCTAAATAAGCTCCCTATGAGACATCTTCATTTGAGTCTTCTGTATCAGCTCACTCTACCCAAATAGACTGAGAGTCAAGAGACCTAAGTTCTAGTACCAATTCTATCCCTAAATAACTATGGGACCTTATACTTTCTGAGCCTCAATTTCCTCAATTATAAATCATGAGAGAGAGATTGTATGATCTTCAAATTCCCTTCCATCCTTAAAATACCATAACTTTATGATCCTATAGTCTTAGCGTATCCAAAACTGGACTTATCCTCTTTCCCCTTAAATTAACCCCCCTCCCTAATTTATGCCCATAATGCTACATAGTGCTCTGTATGTTGTAGTCACTTAATGTTTGCTGAGTTGCATTGAATCCACCATGCTTTAAGTCTCTTAAGATAAAAAACTTGGAATTATCCTTGGTTCCTTCCTCTCTTTTATCACATTCCTTCCTTTGAAATGTTCCCTAAATTCACCCTTTCTTCCTCATTCCCACTGCTGTAACTTTAACCCTCACATTCAGCACCTTATATCTGAATTATTGTTGCCACAACAATGCCTAACTCTGATCTTTATGGATTCTAATTTCTCTTGGATACAAACAGTGGACTAGTCCTAAAACACAACCATCTTTCTATCGCAACCCTACTCAAGAGCCTGCAATGAGACTTTTTACCTACAAGGTCAGTCAGAGCCCTATGCCTAGTTTTTAATGCCTTCTACCACCTAGTCCAACCTTGCCTGTCCATCTTTATTGTCTACCACTCTTTAAAGTGCACCTACCACTCTGGTCAGACTGTCTTTCATTTGCAGCATGTTGATTCCCACCTGCATTCCTTTAACACCAAATGTTTATTTTGCTTAGTATGCTTCCTCTTATTCCTCTAATTATCCAAATCCTACCCATTTGTTATGACCCAGCTCTAGTCCTACCTCATCTACAATAGCTTCCTTATTATTCCAGACCACCCTGAACTCTTCCTCTTTTGAACAGCTATCACAGTCACACTTATCGTCCAGTTGTTTCCCTTGTATTAGTGTTGCCTCCCCAGCTAGCCATAATACCCTTTGATGGCAATGACCATGTCCTGTGTTGTGTGGCATCTTCTATAGACCAAGCCCCTTGCTAATGTTGAGTAATTGGCACATAATCGGCATACAGTAAATATTTATCGATTAATGTTTGAGAGATTTTTTAAAATCCAGTGCAAAATCATCGCCCATATTATCTCTAGATGTAGAGATATCAAAGCCTTCTTCAGTTTTCAGATCTCTTGTTAGTCCAAATGATCGTTCTTAGCATTCTCTGAACCTGGCTGAAATCTAGTCTCTTTCCTCATTTCCAGTCTTCTGTGGAAAAGAAGAATAACTATTCTTTATCTCTTTATCATAAGCATGCATATACTTAAAGACAATTAAGTCGCCTTTTACCCTTATATTCTCTAGGCTAAACACTGCCAGCCATCCTTTTAATCATTTTTGCTGCCCTTTTGCGGTCCTTCTCAAGTATCTTCATGCTTTTTATAATGCAGAGACCAGATCCAAATACAACAATCCGATAAGGACCTGATTAGTGCCAAGCAGGAAGGAGAATCATTGCCTGGCTCTTAGAGCCATCTCATTACTGTATTTCAGTAACTTGTACACACTTTTAATAACAGTGCTATGGTCTTGATTAATGTTCAATTTGTGATCTACACATTGGAGTCTTGAGTTTTATCAGCAGTCCTGGCACTTTATAGTCTGTTTCCATCCTATATATGTAATAATAACTATAATAATAATAGTAACAATAGGGGGCAGAGCTAAGATGGCTGTGTAGAAGCAACAAGGTTCTGCAGCTCCCACATAGCCACCTCAAATACCTGTAAAATATGACTCTAAACAAATTTTAGGGCTCCAAAATTTACAAAAATATAGAAAAACACATGTCCCACTGAAGGCAGCTAGGCAGGAAGGGCTCATGGCAGCACACTGGGAGATGAAACCAGCCCAGCCTGAAACCACAGCTTGGCCCCAGGACGGCCAGGAGGAGCCACAGCTGGAGCTTTCAGGAGAGTGGGTCAGTGGCGGCTGTGGCAGTTTCCAGAATTATTAAGCCATAAGAAAAAAGGACAAAGTGAAAGGTCAGTGGAACTCAGCTAAATTTGGGGGAAAAAGCAGTCTGGCCAAACTGCCTCCAGGGCAAGGAAGCAGCAAAAGCGGGGGCCCTGCAGCCGCCTCCACGTGGCTGCTTCAGAGCTCCTGGCCTACATGGGGGCCAAGCGATGGTTCAGAGGCTAAGTGCTCTTGCGTTGAGTGGTCTGGATCCAGATCATGGTCTTGGGTGGTGGTCCTGGGGTGCGTTTTCGGTGAGCCAAAGCTGGTAAGGGCTGCAGCAGCCTCCTAATAGTTCCAGCAGCTGCAAAAACCTCAGCAATTTGGGACAGAGCTTTCCCCTCTGGAAGCAGAGTTCCACAGAGCTAAAAAGTCAAGTAATTGACTAGCAACAACACGAACAGGCAAAGGAAGCAAAGTAAGAACAGCAACCAAACTTTAGATTCCTTCTTTGGGGACAGAAAGGATCAAAGCATGGAAGGGGACGAAAACAGCACAGTCAGAACTCCTGCACCAAAAGCTTCCAAGAAACATGAAGACTTCCTACAGGCCATAGATTAGCTTCAGAAGGATTTTGAAAACCAAATGAGAGAAGTAGAGGAAAAATTGGGAAGAGAAATGAGAATGATGCAAGAAAATCATGAAAAGAGAGTCAACAACCTGATTGAAGAAAATAACACCTTAAAAAATAGACTAACTCAAATGGCAAAAGAGACCCAAA
>JAQQSV010000939.1:0-42289 GCA_028646515.1 Pseudochirops corinnae | reverse complement strand
TCAAGGAGATATTTCACTTTGCCTTCTATTTTTTCATTTATTTGGATCTGTTTAATAGTATCTTGATTTCTCATAAAGTCATTTGCTTCCATTTGCTCCACTCTAATTCTGAAGGAATTATTCTCTTCAGAAAGCTTTTGAGATTTTTTTCCTATTTGGCAAATTTGACTTTTTAAGGCATTCTTCTCCTCATTGGCTTTTTGGGTCTCTTTTGCCATTTGAGTTAGTCTATTTTTTAAGGTGTTATTTTCTTCAATCAGGTTGTTGACTCTCTTTTCATGATTTTCTTGCATCATTCTCATTTCTCTTCCCAATTTTTCCTCTACTTCTCTCATTTGGTTTTCAAAATCCTTCTGAAGCTAATCTATGGCCTGTAGGAAGTCTTCATGTTTCTTGGAAGCTTTTGGTGCAGGAGTTCTGACTGTGCTGTTTTCGTCCCCTTCCATGCTTTGATCCTTTCTGTCCCCAAAGAAGGAATCTAAAGTTTGGTTGCTGTTCTTACTTTGCTTCCTTTGCCTGTTCGTGTTGTTGCTAGTCAATTACTTGACTTTTTAGCTCTGTGGAACTCTGCTTCCAGAGGGGAAAGCTCTGTCCCAAATTGCTGAGGTTTTTGCAGCTGCTGGAACTATTAGGAGGCTGCTGCAGCCCTTACCAGCTTTGGCTCACCGAAAACGCACCCCAGGACCACCACCCAAGACCATGATCTGGATCCAGACCACTCAACGCAAGAGCACTTAGCCTCTGAACCATCGCTTGGCCCCCATGTAGGCCAGGAGCTCTGAAGCAGCCACGTGGAGGCGGCTGCAGGGCCCCCGCTTTTGCTGCTTCCTTGCCCTGGAGGCAGTTTGGCCAGACTGCTTTTTCCCCCAAATTTAGCTGAGTTCCACTGACCTTTCACTTTGTCCTTTTTTCTTATGGCTTAATAATTCTGGAAACTGCCACAGCCGCCACTGACCCACTCTCCTGAAAGCTCCAGCTGTGGCTCCTCCTGGCCGTCCTGGGGCCAAGCTGTGGTTTCAGGCTGGGCTGGTTTCATCTCCCAGTGTGCTGCCATGAGCCCTTCCTGCCTAGCTGCCTTCAGTGGGACATGTGTTTTTCTATATTTTTGTAAATTTTGGAGCCCTAAAATTTGTTTAGAGTCATATTTTACAGGTATTTGAGGTGGCTATGTGGGAGCTGCAGAACCTTGTTGCTTCTACACAGCCATCTTAGCTCTGCCCCCTATTGTTACTATTATTATTATAGTTATTATTACATATATAGGATGGAAACAGACTATAAAGTGCCAGGACTGCTGATAAAACTCAAGACTCCAATGTGTAGATCACAAATTGAACATTAATCAAGACCATAGCACTGTTATTAAAAGTGTGTACAAGTTACTGAAATACAGTAATGAGATGGCTCTAAGAGCCAGGCAATGATTCTCCTTCCTGCTTGGCACTAATCAGGTCCTTATCGGATTGTTGTATTTGGATCTGGTCTCTGCATTATAAAAAGCATGAAGATACTTGAGAAGGACCGCAAAAGGGCAGCAAAAATGATTAAAAGGATGGCTGGCAGTGTTTAGCCTAGAGAATATAAGGGTAAAAGGCGACTTAATTGTCTTTAAGTATATGCATGCTTATGATAAAGAGATAAAGAATAGTTATTCTTCTTTTCCACAGAAGACTGGAAATGAGGAAAGAGACTAGATTTCAGCCAGGTTCAGAGAATGCTAAGAACGATCATTTGGACTAACAAGAGATCTGAAAACTGAAGAAGGCTTTGATATCTCTACATCTAGAGATAATATGGGCGATGATTTTGCACTGGATTTTAAAAAATCTCTCAAACATTAATCGATAAATATTTACTGTATGCCGATTATGTGCCAATTACTCAACATTAGCAAGGGGCTTGGTCTATAGAAGATGCCACACAACACAGGACATGGTCATTGCCATCAAAGGGTATTATGGCTAGCTGGGGAGGCAACACTAATACAAGGGAAACAACTGGACGATAAGTGTGACTGTGATAGCTGTTCAAAAGAGGAAGAGTTCAGGGTGGTCTGGAATAATAAGGAAGCTATTGTAGATGAGGTAGGACTAGAGCTGGGTCATAACAAATGGGTAGGATTTGGATAATTAGAGGAATAAGAGGAAGCATACTAAGCAAAATAAACATTTGGTGTTAAAGGAATGCAGGTGGGAATCAACATGCTGCAAATGAAAGACAGTCTGACCAGAGTGGTAGGTGCACTTTAAAGAGTGGTAGACAATAAAGATGGACAGGCAAGGTTGGACTAGGTGGTAGAAGGCATTAAAAACTAGGCATAGGGCTCTGACTGACCTTGTAGGTAAAAAGTCTCATTGCAGGCTCTTGAGTAGGGTTGCGATAGAAAGATGGTTGTGTTTTAGGACTAGTCCACTGTTTGTATCCAAGAGAAATTAGAATCCATAAAGATCAGAGTTAGGCATTGTTGTGGCAACAATAATTCAGATATAAGGTGCTGAATGTGAGGGTTAAAGTTACAGCAGTGGGAATGAGGAAGAAAGGGTGAATTTAGGGAACATTTCAAAGGAAGGAATGTGATAAAAGAGAGGAAGGAACCAAGGATAATTCCAAGTTTTTTATCTTAAGAGACTTAAAGCATGGTGGATTCAATGCAACTCAGCAAACATTAAGTGACTACAACATACAGAGCACTATGTAGCATTATGGGCATAAATTAGGGAGGGGGGTTAATTTAAGGGGAAAGAGGATAAGTCCAGTTTTGGATACGCTAAGACTATAGGATCATAAAGTTATGGTATTTTAAGGATGGAAGGGAATTTGAAGATCATACAATCTCTCTCTCATGATTTATAATTGAGGAAATTGAGGCTCAGAAAGTATAAGGTCCCATAGTTATTTAGGGATAGAATTGGTACTAGAACTTAGGTCTCTTGACTCTCAGTCTATTTGGGTAGAGTGAGCTGATACAGAAGACTCAAATGAAGATGTCTCATAGGGAGCTTATTTAGAATTCATACATGTCTTCTTTCAAAAGAATTTGGTGTCTATCACAATTTAAAAATAATACCAAGTAGTATGATTGGGAATAAAAATAGATTGGAAACAGTCTACGTGAAGCAAAAAGGCACCATATGTAACAGGACTGAGATGACCTCCAGTTTACCTGGTATCTTTGGAGATGGTTTGCATAGTTGTTTCCCCCATTAGGCTGAGAGCTCCTTGAGAGCAGGGACTGTTTTTTGGCCTCTCTTTGTATCCCAAGAGCTTAGCATAGAGCCTGGCACGTAGTAAGTACCTAAAAATGCTTGTTGACTTGAACTGATCTTTACAGTTTCATATGCAAGCTTCTTTCTTGTTCTTTTCTATATGTTAAAATGCTAATTTTTGCTGAAAATTGTTGTTTGTAATAAAAGAATTTTTAAAAAGGTGGTACTATATAGTTGAGATGAGCTGACTACTATAACAAGGCTATGAATTTGGCCTAAGTTTTTTTTTAATAGCTAAGAAAAAACCAGAAGCATATTGTGCTATATAGCTTTCATTTTCTAATAAATTCTTCTGCATAGATAACCTTCTTCCTGGAACTAAAGTCAAGCTGGAAGTTACTGGGTGGGTTATGCAATGGAAATTGGGTAACATACTGGAAAGTATCTTTAATTGGAGGTTTACAAAAGACAGACAAAACTGTGTTCAAACAGATGATTATGTTATCTAAAAAGGCTGAGAATATAACATTAAGTTGTAATTCAGCAAAGGTATTTCTGTAGGTGGCCAAGATAATATGATCCAGCTTCTTTCCTTTTTGAGGATTTATCAAAACACACAGCTAGAACCTGAACAATCAAGGTGATTCATGACCTAAAGGATCTAATAAACTCTCCACTATCAGATCCTAAAAATGAACCTTTGAGAGAGTAAGTTCCTTGAGAAAAGAGCCTGACAAAAATCATAGAATTTCAGAGTTGGATGGGAAGTCATTGGTCATTGAATCCAAATGCATCTGAAAAACCATCTCCCTTTCACCAAACCCAATAAGGGGTCAAGGAGCTTTTGTCTGAAGACTTCCAACAAGGGGAAACCCACCCTGTCTCCAAGCAGACCATTTCACTTTTGGCTAGCTCTAACTGTTAAAAGTTTTCACTTAGATTAAACCTAAATTTGACCCTTTCTAGCTTTCTCTCAAGTTATGCCCTGTAGGGCTAAATAGAGTAAGTTTGCTCTTCCAAATGAGAGCCCTTCTAATAGCTGGACACAGCTGTCATGTGTACCTGTCTTCTTTCCAGTCACAATTCTAGCTCCTTTAATTGACCTTCATGTGGCTTGGATTCAAGCCCCTTTACCATTGTGGTTGCTTTCCTCTGGGTGTTCACCATCCTATCAGTGTTTCCCCTACATTGAAGCACCCAGTACACAAAACTCTATAAATAGATACAGAGTAGAATACTCTTCTTATTATTGTGCCCACACTGATCTTCCCTTCTTAAACTCCTCCTCCTCCTCATTAATACTGTGTATTTTAGCATTTAATTAGTTTCTGATTTTTTTCATCTCTATCCCTTCTAAACCTCCCCCCTCCCCAGGTAAGGGAATATTAAGAAGCAAAGACATATACAATAGAGTCACTTCATAATTTATGCAAATTCAAGAGAAGAGGGGAGGAGAAAAGAGAGGAAAGAGAGAAGGAAGAAAAATTTTAAAATGGCAGGGGATTGATGGCTAGTCAATGACTCCACGCTAATCCCTGGGTGAACTGGAGATTGGAGATCTGGTCGTTGTTTCTTCGATTGTTTCAGTTCCTTCTCCTGGTTCTCACACTGTAAACATCACTTACTGCTATTTCTGATTCTAGAAGATGCTCTACATCATATTCATTTTGTGCAGGTTTTTGGAACACCTAAATAAAGGGATGGCCAGAGTTGGTTTTCCTGGCATTACTGGTCACATAGAAGACCCTGACTGTGTTCCCTCTGACTTCTCTGTGTCCCTTCAGACCTCACGGTGAAGCAGTAGGTGCAACAGTTATATAGTAGTATGATCAGCTGCAAACATAATCACACTTATGGGTGAAGTCCTAATTATCACTTTTCTCATCAGTCTTTACCTCTTTTTATTTTCTTCTATTTGAGTAGACATCTTGGTTGCTTGTCTCCTTACCCACCACCCTGGGAAGCAACCTTTGGAGATGCAGCCTGGCACCTGTTCCTACCGACGTCTAAGCCTGTGTGTCTTAAACTATGGGTTGTGACCCCATATGAGGTCATGAAGAATCTGGCAACAGTATAAGGTTTCTGAACCTGCAGTGATCAAAAATTTAATTAAAAATCAAATGTGCAATGAATCTAAGGTGTTTCTGGCAAGGCTTGCTTGAACTGCATCAGGCAACTTCACTGAAGGCTTGGTTCTGAACAAAAAGCATGCACACTGCACTGTGCCTGTCCTCAAGACACACAATGCCAATGAAAGCTGCAGAAATTTGAAATGGGGTTGTGAGGGGGAAAATGTTTAGGAAGCCCTTTTCTAAGCCACAGCTGCTGATGACCCAGAAAATAAAGTCCTTGTCTTCAAAGTCCTTGACACTGCCAAATGGTTCAGCATCAGAAATGGACAGGGTTTATCAGTAGAAGTGACATAAGAGAAAATGCACCCCTGCCCACTTTGCTGCCACCCCCACGGACCATGGGCCCGCTCTGTGTAGCTCACAGCTGAAGCCTTCCACATGTACTGTTTCCCTATTAAGAGTGGGAGCACCCTGAGAGCAGGTCTGTCTTTCTATTTGATTCCTAGAGTTTATCAGTGTTTTACACAAAATAAATGCTTAAAAAATGCTTTACTCATTCATTCACTTGCTCATTCATTCATTCAAGCTTAGCTTGATAGAGTGGAAAAAAACATTTATGGGTAATTGTTTCCATAGCAACTATCTCAGATTCAACTGCTCTCTGATACAGATAGCCTCCTTTAAAAAAAAACAACCACCACCACCAAATCCCCTTTCCAGCTACAAAGGTTTAAAGATATTGTACTGTACTGACTTTATGGTCAATTTAAAGGATTTAAAGGGTAATTGTGACTATACTCAATTTTCACCTTATGGGATACATAAGGAGCCACTCCATCGAATGTACTGATGTCCCCTACAGGACCTAACACTGCTGAGTACATAATAGGCAGTGAAAAAAATTACAAGTAATTAATCACTTTGGAAGAAACCATTTCAGCAGAATTGTGGGGTAGAAGCCAAACTAGAAGGAGGTAAAGAAGCAAGGGAGGAGGGGGGAGAAACAGGTGAATAGAAAGTATATTGACATCATTCAAACAGCTTTGTGGCAGAAGAAAGGAGAACCTGTCCAGCACCTAGAAGGGACGACTAATCAAGAAAATAAAGTCAACCTGAGAAGTGCAAAGGGAAGCAGACCTGAGGCCACACACAGGAGAGGGGAACTGACCTGAAGGGGAAGGCATCTAGAGTTTGGAAGGGAATCCCTTTAAAGAGAAGGTAAGAAATCTTTAAGTTAAAAAAAAATAGAAAATCCTTACACATTATCTCTCTGAAATGCTACTCAATAAAAAGGGTTGAGACTGAGAGTAAGGATTATTTGAGATGTTTAATTACTTGAAGGCAGGGATTTGGATGAGATGGCTTTTGGTGGTCCTTTCAAGCAACATACTTCTATCACCTCCTCTCTAGGGACCATCTCTGACATTTCTTACCATGGTTAATCAACCAACGAATATTTATTAAGCACCAATTATATGCCAGATATAGAGGTAGGTGCTAAACGGTTTGTAACAACAATGCAATATTCACAACGCCCACAGTGACTATAAATATGCTGGTGTGGTTGTGAATCACAAAATGTGACAGGTTCTCCACATGGAGGACAGAGCCAAAGTATTTAAATACCAGAAGGCTGAGTCCCCAAACCAGAAAGTTAAAGTCATTACAGTAGCCCCGAAGTAGGTACACATAGTTAATGCAGTGAACACCCACATTCCCAAGCCTTTAAAACAAAACAGGTTCCCTCAGGCAAAGATCCTCCTCTCCCCACTCACTGGAGCAAGGATTTTCCTCTCCTCACTCCCAGTAGCTGCTCAGCCTCTATGCTGCTCACTCCCAGCACCTCTCGTTCCCAGCAGTTCTCAGCAGAAATTCTGGCTGGCTCTCAGAAGAAGTGTTGCCACTACAAGTTCTGTTCTTAAAATCTCTTCCCTCTCCAACCTGGGCCTCTCCTTATGTATGGTATCAGCTCCTCCCTGACCTACCCCTTCCTGCTACATCAGCAAGTTCTTCCCACTGTGGGATTCACAAGTTCTGGGTGGTCTTAATACTTGACACAATTATGAACTTGAAATTAAATGCTAAGTACCTGTTAACTTGCCAGTACAAGAGGCATGAAAGATCTTTAAATCCCATTACCATTACAGGGTTGAAAAACAAGTTGAAAAGTTCCTGTCCTCAAGAAGCTTAGCATTTTCCTGGGGGAGTCAACACGTATACATGTAGGTATATACAAAATAAAGATAACGTAATTTTGAGGGAAAGAATTTACCAGCTGGAGGGAAACAATTTGAAAAAAAAAGTGGTACTTATACTAACCTTTAAGAAAAACTAAGAGATTTTGCCAAATGGAGGTAAGGAAGATATGAATTCCAGGCACAGGGTACAGTGAGGGCAAAGACATGGAGAGAGAGTGGTTGGGGGGATGTGTCTGAGGAGCAGTACGTAACAAGGCCAGTTTTGATGGATAAGACTGTAAGGTAAATGCCATTCAGAAGAGTTTATATTTCATCCTAAAGGCCACAGTGAGCAAAGGTACTTAACTGAGTTGGGGAACAACACGGTTAAACTGAAAGCTTAGGAAAACCACTTTGGCAGCTAGGCAGAAGGTGGATTAGAGGGAAGACCAGTTAGAAAGCTGTTGAAACAGTCCAGGTGAGCGATGAGGAGTACCTGAACTAGGCTGGTGGATAGAGGAACAGAGAGAAGGGGAAAGATATGAGAAATGTCATAGAAATGACAAAATTTGGTAAATGAATGTATATGTGAGGAAAGTGAACAGAAATGTTGCTCTGGGAATCGTCCTTGGAGAGATGACAATTAAACCTATGGGAGCTGATGAAGTCACCAAGAGAGGTAGCACAGATGGAGAAGAAAAAGAGGGTCAAGGACTGAAAATGGGACCACACCAACTAGCTGTTAAATCTAAAATTAAACTATTTATAATCTTAGGAAGGTTCAAGATCTACAGGAAAAAGGCATCCCTCCATCATGTTCCTTATCACTCCTAGACTTTCTGGTTTCTAAGATTCTAGAGTTCAATTCAGCCTAACTTCGTTGATGCCCCAAGCAGCAACCCTTGGCTCCAAGAACAGAATTAAGACTGAGACATGAACAGAAGAAGTAGAATGACTTGTAGCTTTGGTTTTCTAGTGATAAAGTGTTTCAAGAACTGGGGGAGGGTATAATGGAAGGGTTTACATTAACAGAGTCTACACAGTTTTGATTGTTACCAGAATATGTACACTTAAACATAACCTGATAGAGGGCTTTAATCTACTAAAAAAAAATCAATAGTTATGAATAACTACTTTGGAAAGAAAGGACTAAAATGATAGAAGAAGTCAAAACTCAAAAAACTTCTAGCATCATCAGTCTATTAATTCAGTTGAAAAACCATCAACCTTTGAAATGAACCTTTAAAAATCTATAACTTTTATTTATCTTCTGGGCCACAAAGGCTGAGTGGTTTCCTCAGAAACAAAAATAAATAAAAAGTAAACACAGTAATTCAATAATTGGTTTGAATTTCACTCATGAGTTTACCTTTCAGTTGAAAACATTTTTTTTCTGGAGGAGCTCTGAACTAGTACAATGTTTTTGGAGAAAAATTTGACAACGTACAAAGAGAATTATAAACTTGCTCATGCCCTTTGGCCCAACGATTTTACTACTGGGACCATTTGTTAAGGATGGGAACCCTTCCCAAAGAACACATCTTAGAAAACTGTCAAAGTATAGGAGTGACTATACCACATCTCTGCTCAATAAACTCCAATATATTCCTATAACCTCGGAGAAAAAAGTATAAGCTTCTCTGTCTGGCATTTAGAGTCCCTCAAACATTGGCCCATAGGGCAGCTGAGCAGTACAGTGGATAGAACACTAGGCCTGGAGTCAGGAAGACCTGAGTTCAAATCCAGTCTCAGACACTTACTAGCTGTGTGACATTAGGCAAGTCACAACTCTTTGCCTCAGTTTCCTCATCTGTAAAATGAAGGAAATGGCAAACCACTCCAGTATCTTTGCCAAGAAAACCCCAAATACATGATTGAAATGAATGAACAACAAAAAACATGTCTTCACCTGACCTTTCTGGGCTTACTGCTGTCCTTCCACACATTCTACTGTGCTATCAAACCAGCCTCTGTGCTGCTTTTCACAGGACGCTGCATGTCCCATCTCTAAGCTGTTCCCCATTCCTAAGGGAATCTCCTCTTCTCAAAATTTGTAGTGTCCTTCAAAGCTTGGCTCCAGTTACATGCTACATGAAGCATTCGCTATAAATTTTGAACATCCTTCTATCTCTATGTAGTGTTTTCCCAGAGATACAAAGGTTCCTCTCAGGTAAGGACAATTCCAGTTTTGTCTCTGAATTTCTAGCATCTAGCGCATGTTGCTGTTTAGTTGTTTTCAGTTGTTTCTGACTCTCTGTGACCTTGCATGGGTTTGGTTTTATTTTTTGGGCAATAGCAGGTGCTTAAGTAGTGTTTGCTGAGAGCGACAATAAGAACAGCATTTATACAGTACCCCACGGTCGGGCAAGCACACAACGTACACTGGCTCATTTGATATTTCTAACAACGCTGTGAGGTAGGTGCTATAATCATTCCCATTTTATAGGCGAGGAAACTGAGGGACTGCGAGGTTCAGTCACACAGAAAGCAAGTGTCTGGGGTAGGGTTTAATTCAGGTCTTCCTTTATGGATTAATGAATCTGTGATATCGTCCACAGGAGGCCCCTCTCCACCGACGTAGATAAGAGCTGGGCCTTTTCATTTTAGGTGATCCTTGTTCATGCTTTCCCATGGATCTCCCAAGAGAACTTACTCAACACCCTGAAAGCCTTCTTCTGGCTCTCGTACCTTTGGTTTACTTTGTTTTTGCTAGTCGTGTATTAACTCATTTGTTATGGGAAAAAGACCTCACATTAACAGAACCTGAAATTACATTAACATAAGTAGATGATTTTAAGTCATCTAAAAGCTATTGTTCTTAGCACTCTGTGTCTCTTTTTCTTTTTGAACTTTCTACAACCAATGCTGTCACAGAAGAAAGGGACCACACAAAACGGCTAGATTTTTTTGTATCTGCATCTCTTTCATAGGTGGCCATGGCCAAAGACAGTCTTTCAGTGAGGTGCTGTTCCACAGACAGGCAAATTAGACCCCAGAAAGCTGACAGAGATAATAACCAATACCACACAGAAGGTTTGTTCAACGCGGCAGACATTGCCATGTTGTAATCTGCTGGCACGGCCTTCAAAAACCAGTTAATTTCTATGCCACAACAAGGCACTACAGAATGTTATTAAAAGGGAGGAAGAGACCTATTTGTACAAAAATATTTAATGTCATTTTATTTGCAACAATAGGAAATAACTCCAGGGCAGCTAGGTGGTGCAGTGAATGGAGCATTGGCCCTGGAATCAGGAGAACCTGAGCTCAAATCCGGCCTCAGACACTTAACATTTACTAGCTGTGTGACCTTGGGCAAGTCACTTAACCCCAATTGCCCTGCATTCCTCCCTCCAAAAAGCAAAAAACAAAACAAATAACAAAAAAAAAACTCAATAGGAAATAACTCAAAGAGGCACTGGGCCTGTGAATTGACTGATAACAGAGAAAATTCTCTCTAACAATATAGGTTGGCACCTTCTTTGCAACTTAGAGTCTTAGAGAGTTACCTAGAACAGGGAGAGAGAAAGGGTCTTGCTTAGGCTTACACAACCAGAATGGGGAAGAGGCCCACTTAGCCTCGGTCTTCTGGCTTCCACATGAGTCCTCTAGCTATGATTCCATATGATTTCTCAAATTACATGCTCAACTACTGAAATATGGCAGAATAGGTGACAGAATATTATCATTTCATAAAATAAGAAATCGGAAAATACAGAGAAGTCCTGGAATGTTTCTAGGAGGGGATATAGAGTAAAAAAAAGTGAAATTAGGGTAAAAACAAAAAAATAAGGTAAAAGCAAAACACAGCAGAAACAAAACTTCATAAGAACATGGACAAAAAACATCAGAGGATAATGAGCCAACATCGTCAATGTGACTTTGTTAAATTTTTGTAATGTCTATAGCTTGAAGTTTGATGTTTCATTTGGGATTTTATTATTTTCTTTACTTGATCATTGTTATATGTTGAGTTTTTATTAAATTTATAATAAAATATTTAAACAAAAGATACCACCATTGGCCCATTCTATAGGCAGAGAAAGTTTGATAACTAATAACAATATTCTCACTGATTCAGGAAAAAAGTTCCAATATTTTATATATATACAATTTAATTAATTTTTGCTCTAAATAACTTTATTGATGTTTCTTTAAAGGTCTAAATTTACTTTTAAACCTCATCATGAAAATTTCTTTAGTCTTTTTTTTTTCTTTTTTACCAGTCTAGTTTAAATAATCTATCTGATAATGATGAAAATTAAGTGTCTGCAAAAGTGATACTTTTTCAATAATTTAAATTGATCTGATAATTTCCAAAATGGTCCACTGTCATTAAGCCTACTAGCTGACAGCTCTATTCTAATTTACATTATTGTCTTAAATGTTCATTTACCTTCTTTTTTTGTGTTTTGTTCCGATTCTCTAACCAATCATCCATTTGTTCTTCAATTTCTTCTATAGAAGTTCCATGATCGTAAGAAGGTTTATATGCACTGGGTTCCAAAGATGTATACATGGGAAATTCTGGCTTTGTTTTTTTAACTTTAGATTTCTTTTCCTCTACAAAAAAGAAAAATATATATATTATTAAAGTTTTTCAAAAATAAGAATCATTTCTAACATTCTATTCTTAGGTTGTATCTAGGAAGCAAATCTAGGTAGTCCACTTCAAAGAAAACTGTTTTACTATATTTAGAACTATTTTATTATTCATCTATTATTACTTTTTATAAATAAATCCATAGGGGAAAAGATCAGATAGTTATAGAAACAAGACAATTTGTAAAGTGTTTTCAATTTTCAAAACACTTTCTCTTTGTTATCTTTCAACATTCCTTTAAGATATACAGGACAGGTGGCAATATTCCTTTTATAACAAGGAGCAATCATGGGTCTCAATGTGTTAAAGGACTCATTAAAAAATGTAAAAGTTAGTGGCAGGACTTTAGGACAATATGGTTCCCTGAACAGAGACAGACAGCCCAGCTTCTACAATCCAATGGAAAAGTATATTAAGTAGCTTCATCCACCCTAGAACTGCACAAAAATGTTTGCTAAAGTCAGTCCACTGACAGGAGGAAAAAGCCTGCCAGAAAAGTAAGCACCAACATAGACAATAAAGACAGAAACTTCCCTATGCAACCAGAGACTGGACAGAGATACCTGCAAAGTTCTGCATCCACAGGCAGTAAAGAGCGGATAACTCCTAGGAGAAACCTACAGGGTCACTGGATGACAGAAATAAACAGGACCAGTTCAGACATAGTAAAGGTCAGAAATTGGAGCAGTCCAGGTCCAAGTACTCCAAAATTCACTTTCACTCTATCCTGCAATGCTACAGACAGCCCTACACATCTGTCCTGAATCTCAAAGTTTAGGGGTGTCCTAAAACCCAGGTAAACAAGAGATATCTAAAATCCAAGCTATAAGGAATAACTACACAACTTCAAGCAAAACTTGGGGGAAAAAATGTATTTTACACAAGGGTTACATGAATGACTTGAATAAATTAAGCAAAAGATTAAAAAAAATGAAATAAAGGCTCTGGAGGAAAGAATTAGAGAATAAGTAGCTTAGAACAGAAAGTGGTATAAGTGTTATCAAATAATGAACTCTCTAAAAAAAAAAAGGTATCAAGTGAAAATGAATGACTCCATAAGATAGCATGAAATATTAGAATAAAACTACAATACTAAAAAAATAGAAGAAAATGAAAGATTTCTACTACTAAAAACAAGTGACCTAAAAAATAGGTTAAAGATAACTAAAGAATTATTGGATTCTATGAAAACAATACTTAAAAACAAAAGCCTGAACATTATATTTCGAAAAATTATAGATCAAAACTTGTCTAGATCTATTAGAATCAGTTGTCAAGGTAAAGATACAAGAATCTATCAATCACTTCCTAAGAGTCATCCCAAAAGGAAAATTTCCAGGAATATCAAAATAAAAACTCAATACTTCTACATCAAATAAAAAAAAATGTTGCGAGCCTCCAGAAAGAAAGAAAGAATTTAAGTACCAAAAACCAGAGTTAGGATTACACAAGACCTGGCAGCTTCAACTAAAATAAGAGACGAGCTTGGAATGCAATATTCCTAACGGCAAAAGATAGTCTTACAACTCAGATATTTATACAAAGATGTTAAATGGTACTAAGAAATAAGTATTCTCCTTAGATTTCCATTAATTAATTACCAGACGTCTATTTTGGCTATTTTTCCTAACATTCTTTTCTGATTCTTAATTTCTTATTTGTTATAACTATCTTAAATATCAAAGAAACATGCTGAAATAATAAACAATTATTGTCTTGTAATTCATTTGGCTTTTCCTTTACACAATGTATTTTACTGCATGTGTGTGTATGTGTGTGTATATGTGTGTGTATATAGATATATATACGAATACACATTTCATATTTTTTCATTTTTTGTGGTGCCTTTAAACATGATGCAGTTTCTGTCTGTCTCGTTTGACTGAATATATTTTTACTGTTGTCTTGCCATTTCTGCTTTTTTCAATTCAGCTATTCTCTCAGAGAAAAATATATCTCTGAACACACTTAACGAGAGAAAGAGAAGACAAATGAATTGAGTCTGCATTTGAAAAAAGAAAAAAATTAAAAATCCTTAGCTGTAAAATAGGAATTTTGAAAATTGAAGAGAAAAACAAAATTGAAAACAAAATAATTTTAAAGTTTTTCTTTTATTGATATATTTTGCTTTTATATCACATTCATTTCTGAACCTATTTATGCCTGCAACTTCTCTTTCCCATACACTGAAGAATCATAAAAGTTTAGTAAAACCAGTAAACATGATGATGACCCTTTCTTTATATACAACAACCATAGTACCCTCACACTTCTAATGAAAAGAGCAAGGAACATTTTCTCTATTCTTTAGGGACAAGTTTATTAACAAAATTAATACTGAAATGCCAAATAAAACTAGATTTAAAAAAAAAGACCAATGTAATAAATTTTGGCTAGTAAGAGGGAGAAAAGAAAAAAAAAATTACCACATAAAATAAGAAATTCACAATGAATGGAGCAAAAATAAAGAAAATTCTCAGAAATGACAAAACCATTTAAAATCAACAAAACATAAAACTTAAGTGAAAAGGATATTTACAAAAGTATGAAAAACTCATATAAACAAAAGAAAAAATGAAGACTTTATCTCCAAACAAGAAACAGAGCAAGACATTAATGGAAGTCCCAAAAGAAAAAAAAAAGTTGAATTCAGATATATTTATAGGTGAATTCTATCAAACATTAAAATAAACAGACTTCTTATGCTATATAAGGTATTGATCAAAATAAAACATGATGGTACCTTGCCAGATTCCTTCTCAGAGACTAATATGGATTTGATTCCCCAAGTAAGGAGAGATAAATCAGAAACAGCCATCTATACATGTCTATCATGAATGGATATTGATAGAAAACTATTAAATGCAATATTAACCAAGAGATATAGCAATGAATTAAACATTACTTTTACTCTGATAAGATTAAATTTCTAACAGGAATATAAGGATGGTTCAGTAGTAGGATAGCAATAAATATAAAGAATCATCATAATAAAAAAATCTCCAAATCTCACGACTATATCAATAGAAATAGAAAATTTTTTTGAAAAAACAATATTTTAGGATGAAAATGCTAAAAAAGCAATGGAATAAAAGGAGTTTTCATTAATACGATCAAAAGTATCTGAAGACAAAGCTTAAAAAAGAATAAAAGATAGAAGGCATGGTATTATTTGCAATACAGAAATACTGAAAGTTATCTCAGTAAGATCATGGATAAAATAAGGATATTCAGTGTTTGTACTATCATTTGAGGTAATGCTAGAAAGGTTAGCTGTAGCACTAAGATAAAGAAAATAAATCAAAGAATAAGCATAGTCAAAGAGGAGGAACAATTATGTTATTACTTGCAGATATGAGAGAAATAAAAAAATTAACTAAAATTAATAGCATTACTAAATTAGTGAGATAAAATAAATTTTAAAAAATCACCAACCTTTTAGAAAGTTATTAACAAAATAAAGGAAGAAGAGTTAGAAAGAAAAACTATGTTTGAATAAACATAACAAACAATCAAACAAATTAAATATCTAGAAATTAAGGCAGTAAAACGGCAGTTCTCAACCTGTGGGTGGCGACCCCATTGGGGGTCGAATGACCCTCTCACAGGGGTCACCTAAGACCATTGGAAAACACATATTTCCGATGGTTTTAGGAACTGAGACACCACTCCTCTATCTATCTCCAGGTGGGTCTGCTCACATGCAGATATCCCACATACGAGTATTAAAGGGTCACGGCATTAGGAAGGTTGAGAACCACTGCAGTAAAACATAGGAAGGACATAAAACAACATTTAAATAACTGGGGAGGACTGGTCACTGATTATGATGGCTCTCTATTATTGTATTAAAAATGAAGACATTATTACTCAAAACTAGTAACATGTAATGAAGCTAGAAATAAAGGTGCAGGCCTTTATACTGGAAGTAATAGGAAGCCACTAGAGTTGACTAAATAGGTGAGGTAAATGGTCAGTTTTGCATTCAAGAAAAATTGCTTTGGCAGCAGTATTTAGAATGGAATGGAGGGGTAAGTTATGAGGCAAAGAGACCAATTAGGAGGGCGCTACAATAACCCAAGTGAGAGATGATAAGGGTGTAAAATAAGGTGGCAAACTGTAAATGTTGAGAAACAGACCTACGATAGACTGTAAAGGCAGACATGGCAAGACCTGGCAGTTAATTGGATATGTGGGAGAATGAAGATTCAGAAACAGAGAAGCTTGGAAGAGGGAAGAATATGGGGAAAAGACCATCAGTTCAATTTTAGATGTATTTAGATGTATTATGTTTAAGGTGTTCCTAGGACATCCAGTTTGAAATGTCCAATAGGTAAATGGTGATGTAGGACTGAAGCTCAGGGGTGAGGCTGGTGCCAGATACAGAGGTCTCAGAGTTATCTGGGTAAGATGTCAGTTAAAGTCAGGGAAGCTGATAAGGAGAGGAAAGGAGAAAAGAGGAGAGAATGAGGAGAGGGGAAAGAGAAGAAGGCCCAGGACAGAATCAGGAGGAATACCAACAGTTAGGAGGTGTGACTGAGATGATAATCCAGCAAAGGAGATTGAGAAGGCTCTCCTAAGACCTATGTTACTGCTAGACTATGCTGTATGGCTGCTCTTCCCATTTCTGTTTTCTACAGTACTGTTTCCACTTCCATGTGGCACATCTAAAAGAATTCAATGTGGTTGTTTTACTATTTATTTTGTAAAAATATTTTTTTGTAAAAATTTATTGTAAAAAAATAATTTTTTGTTGTATTTATTATTAAAAAGTTTAAAACTTTATTGTAAAAAAAGTTTTTATCATCATAATTGCATTTAATTCATAAATAAATTCATAAATAAATCTGGGATAACTTTGCTTAGTTTGGTTTCTAACCAAACTTTTTACATTTTGTTTTTCCTTGAGGGCATACATTTTCAACTTGTCTTTGCATCTCCAGTTCCAAGTATTGAGCTTGGCACACAAGTACTTAATAAATGCTTATTGATTATGGTTTTATGAAGTGATGCTTTTCATAATCTTCCACTCCTCTAGAATATATTACTAATGCGTTATATTCTAAACTACAATTGTCACTGGTCGCCAACTCTCTCTGCTTAGAAAGGAGATCAAGTGTTTAATGGCTGAGACAATTTCTGGGCCATTTTGGACTCCTTACTATGGTTACTGATTTATGTCAGTTAATCTTCAAGAAATTGTTATGATTAGCATTTATATGCCCGCCCCCATCCATGTCCCTCTTTTCAAATGTCAACAGTCAGTCACTGAACATTTATTAAGTGCTTACTATGTACTAATCCTTGGGCTAAGTGCTGAACTACTTAAATAGGTCAAATTCAAGTTGCCAGATCTTTTTCTTAGTTTCATTCTCTCTTCTAGTTTAATGTTAATTTTCGACTTTGCTCTGCTAAGAGGAAACGGCAAATGCCTACTGTCCATGCTGTGAGATGCTATTGGGTAATCAGTCCATTTGAGTTGCATGGTGGATGCCTATTATCTGAGACAAGCATAGCTGATGGGCTAGGAATTGGGACCATAACTAAAAGAGGAAGAGAGCAAGTTTGACTGTATTTAAGAGATTGTGCATTACTTTTGACAATCTTAAGCTCCTCCTTCAGCTACAAAAATCAATATTTTCGCATGGATGTTCTAGTAATGTACGATTATAAATCTTGGAATATTATGGTCTCTGATGAATCAAAATGACACATGACATGAAAGGCCAATGAAGATCCGCACCACAGGCACCACATGTTTTCAGTGATGGCCTACACGTAAGAAGTGGTATAAGAGCTCGGTGTCAAACTCAAATAGAAATGGGGGCCACTAAGCCATACATAAGGATCCCCGTGAGTCAAACACTGACTTAGAAAACCACATAGGAATATTATCTATGTTTCACTGTACTGGGGTTTATTTTGTAAATAATTACCTTTCAATCTGCTTCTGGCTGCACTCGGGCCTATTGTAAGCCATGTGTCCGATACTTCTGGCATATCAATCAATCAATCACTGGTCAGAGTAGAGGAGGGAAAGGGTTTCAGGCCTGAAGAACAGCCAGAAAAGATGCCCCCTCTTGGGGCGCACCTAGAGGATGCTCAGCATCAGGACTTGTATTGAGCACCCAGAGTTATTCAGTGGCTGTTTCTCTTAATTAGAAGTTGCATTTCTTCAATGACTACATTTCACCTGTGCAGGCACAGATGCCTTATGATTTAGAGTTGTTTTTGCTATACTAGAATAACACGGTATAAGGCTTGGCAATTTTAGAAGATCACTCATTATCAGGACAAAAGATTAGTGTCTTGGACACAAACACATAAGCCCAAGAGAAACATACCAACGATCCTGGAATCATCTCCTAAGGTAATACAACTTGGAGTGTTGAGCAATAAATTCATATTTGCAACAACGCCTCCGAACTAACAATAACAAAGAGCCTCAGATGTTATTATGCATTATTAAGAAAAATAAATTAACAATCATGAGATGCAATTCTGTTATTATCTACCTACAACTTCTATTATAAGTATAATTCAATAGAGTTAAAGTATAACTTGTCTTTCGTTTTATTTTGCTTTATGAACTAGCATTATTGACTCTGACCATGTATCTGGCACAGAAGTGGAAGACCTCAGACTGAGAAAAGTTCCTAACTCTTGAATATGGTCTTTACTACAAGTAAAGCATATTGAAATCCAAGTTAGGACTGTCCCTGGAGAGGCATGTTCAGCTATTACTATAGGTAAAATTTAGTGGGGAAAAGTAGAGAAAAATGACCTATTCCTGGGAACATAAATTACCTACAAAATGGAAACTGGATGTTTGGCCTGGGTTTTTAACCACATTTTAAGACTTTGTTAGGCCAGGCAGACAGCCTGGACAACAGTAATGACGATAAGAAAAAAAATTACAGGGCCAACTAGTGCTTATCATACAAAGATGTGCCTATTTTCCTTTCTACTATGGAAGAAATATAAATTAGGAAGCTCAAAAAGCTGTACATTTATAAATACTTATGCTCATATAAAAGTTAACATCTTAATAGGTATTCATCATTTAAATTTAAACCATAAAAAGTTTTTTAAAAGCCATTCAAGACAAAGACATAAGGAATGCCAAAAAATTTTCTGAACAGACATCAACAGAATTTTGGCATAAAGATTTCCCAAAAGGGTAATAGTTACTTTTCAAGAAATTACCTTTTTCACACCTTTTGTCCTCTCTAGCAAAAAACCAGAATTTTAATAAGACCATCATGCTGCATTTTCTCCAATTTGCAAATTATATGGAATTCCCCCTACACAGTTCTAGTTCACCCCTCAGAGAATATTACACAATCTCAGCAGTAAAGCAGACAGACATGAGGGCAGATTAGCAATTAGGTCATGAAAAACAGGCAGCATAAAACAGCTATTGCTAATCTGCATGAGATGCATTTACTCAATTAAGTAGATGGAAATGTTATTATGAACTCAGTATTCCAATGATGGTCTTTAAAATTAAGAAGGATGGGGGCAAATGAAATGCACACTGGGGGATTTTCGGCCTTTATATGTTAATTCTAAAGTATACAATGCAGAGCACCATAATGAAGTTAACAAAATTAATTAAAAGATTCTTTGCATGTAACCATTGGAGACTAAATTTTTAAAAAGCCCAAACACATGACAGTTTTTGACATTATTAACAGTGAATGTGTCTGCTCTTTAATATCCTTAACACCGAATCCTATCACCTTCTCTAAATATACAATGGATCTCAGAAATTGGAGATGAAAAAACCCAACTAGGTCTTCTAAAGTCCTAATAGGTATCCAAAGCCAAACCAGGTTGGTTTTTTTTTTTTCTTTCTCAAGGATAATCTCTGAATACTCAATTCATTTTAGGTTCTAATGCCAGAATTACTGGTTAATAATCTTTAAACTTAGCTGGTTGTAAGTTTCAGAAAATTACTGTAATTTTTTAATGGGTTCCCCAATCTTGGGGCATAATAACATTTCCAGAAGAGATAAAAGAATGCATTTGTATTGGAACGACTGGTATAGATCCAAATATTAGGATGTTTTTAGTAAAGGAAAAGATTTAAACAAAATAGCTGGAATTTTTAAGGGGGAAAAATCCTTTTAATAATTTTTTTAAGTGACCACAAATTTTGAAAAGTTTCATTAAATTCAGATTTAGTTACTTTTGGTACTGTTGCAAATGTTTATAGTTTATAGGTGTTATAAGGTATTATGAGTATTTAAGATATTATGAGTAGACCTACATAGAAACACTGACAGAATTATCTGCTCTACCTTATAACTGGATGAAGTGAGCATCAGCATAGAAAAAGGCTCCCAAACAAGTTTTCAAAAGAAAAGGAATAAAAATGATAAATTTTGCTGAGCAGGGAAGAGATCATAAAAAAGAATACTAGCTTTTCCATGAAATTTAGATTTTGCTTCTCTTGCTCAGCTTAGAGAAATTTTACTATTTTCTCCCCTTTCCTTTTAAAAAAAAAAATACTTCAGGAGATCTAGACTTCCTAAAAGTGAGTAAATCCAATTTGCAACCTTCTAAACCTCATCCTGTCCTCCTATAAATTCTCAGATGTGTAGGAGGCTTCTTCCATGGCTCTGAACATTAAGTGTGTAGCAAGGCAGCATTAAAGAACAACAAGCATTATTATTCATTCACAGATGTAGAATGATAAAGAGCATAGATTCTACTGCAATGACCCACACCATTTTACGTATGAGAAAGGCCTGGCCCAGACAGATGAAGTTGCTGGTCACACAGCTAGTTTGCGGCATACTCATTTTAACATGGATTAAGTGCTGTGTCTGGCCAAGTTCTGTGCTGGGTATTTGGGAACAAAGACAAAATAAAACTGTCCTTACCCTTAGGAGTTTATATTCACCAATGGAAAAAATATGAACATATATCAATATGCACAAATAATATACAAAAGAAATAAAAGACTTTTTTTTTGAGAGAAAGGACTGACTAGCAGCTAGGTGACAAGGGAAAGATTCATGCAGGAGATGGCAGGTGAGTCGAGCTTTGAAGGAAGCCAGGAATTCGGAGGTATCAGTGTGGAAGAAGTATATTCTATGAGAGTGGAAAGTATACAGAACAGCCTGGGCTGAGAAAGGCCTCGAGAGGGGAGCTAAAATCCAGGGGCCCAGACCTCCTGTCTAGGGCTCTTTTATTACAACACATTCACTGATAACTTTGGACAAAGTTTAAAATATTTCTATGCAATGTAGTTATTTAGGAAAATGGCAATTTATGCTAAGCTACATTTTAAATATTGGAAGACTCATTCAGTGTGGTTAAAATTAAGGCTTCCTTGTTGTTAGCTATGAAACTAGGTCCTCCAACTTCAAGCTGGTCGTTGTCTTCACAATCAACTCCATTGTCTACTATGGAAGCATTAAAAGTACTGGTTTACCTTTCTTGTACCCACTTCTTAAGCCCTGCCTTTGGAAATTCTATATTCAATCTCAAATGAATGAAAAAATACTTATTAAATATTTTGTGCAAAAGCATTGTACTAAGAGTGAAGACAGGCTCTGCTCCCATGGAGTTCATATTCTAACAGAGAGCAACAACACACACATAGAAGATTTCAGCTTCAAGTCAGATGGTAAAGCCCAGCAGTCCTTAGGGTACAGCAGCAAAGCAGACGGTAATTCATCTTTTTTAATGTCAGCTTCATTGATAGGACCCACAAACATTTCTGAAGTTGAACCACTTGACAGCACCAAGGACTTTGGTGGTAAGAACATTCTTTCCTAGGGCTATATAGTAGGTGTGGTTTTGGTATCATTGCTAAAGAATATTACATATATATAGAATATTGTATATCAAAGAATGTTATGTCATTTAGTACTGTATTTTAATCTTTAGTATCTTATTTCTGTTTAATGACATTTTGTTTTATAATTGTTTTTAAGTTTCATTATTGTTGTGTATTTTGAATCCCTGAACTAGACTATCTATCTGTTGAGGGTAGATTTTAATTTTTAACTCTCATGTAATTTTAAAAATTTTCCCATAATGTCAAGTACAGTAGGTGAGACACAAATATATTTAAAGCAATATTCTTGGGGATAGAAAAAAATATTAGCTGCTCTGTGTACCCCTTCTACTTACAGATCTGATCTTGGACAGTTGGGAAGAATGCCAAAGCAATTAGCACCTGATAACCAAGGAAGGAAGCTCATTTTAATAATTTCCTAACTGCTGAATGGGAGTCTTCCACACGGAGGTAATTCCTTTCTAGTCTGTTCTTGGTGCTTGTACCGTAAGTGCTAAAGAGGCTTTCATGATATATTCATGAGTGTGGAGGTCTGCCTACTCTTCTGTCTTGTAGCCGTAAGAGAGTAGGGATGACCAACTATGAGTCTGAAAACAAGAAAGTGAAGACAACCTCGGCTTCCTGAGAGGGGGCAGTAGCTGAGAATTTTCACTTAGAACAAGAGGGGCAACAAGAGAAACCTGTTTTACAGCTCGTCAGAGGACAATGAGCCAACTCTAAGAGTTCACGTCTGTGTAATTATTTATTCAATAAACACACATCCTGAAGATCTACAGTAAAAATGGCTGTGGTTGTGGTTGGAGGCTGGCTCCCTATAGCCTCACGGATCAAACATAAAATCCTCTGTCTGTGAGGCTTTGGAAGCCATTTCCAACCGGCCCTGTCCCCATCTTTCTAGTCTCATCACATGTTGTTTGCCTTACCATACTCCCATACTCGATGGCTCAGCCAAACTAGCCTTCCATCTCTTCCCCAGACTCAGCACTCCATTTCCCAGCTTTGTGCATTTATACTGATTGCTCCCTGGACCTGGAACATGCTTCCTTCTTATCTCTTCCTGAGAAAAATCTTCCTTTAAGTGTCAGCTCAAGCAAAGCCTTCTTCTACATGAAGCCTTTCCCAACCCTCATTCCTCCTTCACCCTATTGCTAGTGTGCTCCACCTCTAAATACCTTGTCTCTCACTATGGTCCATTTATAATAGGTATGTATGTGTGTGTACACACATATATAGGCAGCATGTCAGAGTAGACAAAGGACCATCTTTAAAGGAAGAAGATGCAGATTCAAGTCCCATCACTGACAGATGCTGGCTGTAAGGCCTCAGGAAAGTCACAAACTCTCAGTGCTCTAGGCCAGTGGTATCAAACTCAAATGAAAAGAAGGATCCCTTCTGGCTGCACAGAAAACCACATGTGAACACTACCTATCTACTATTGCATTTTTATTTATTTTGTTAAATATTTCCCAATTATATTTTGGGAGTGCTGGAGGTGGCAATGGCCATATATCTGAAACCTCTTTTCTACGCAACTAACTCTAAGGCTCTCACTTTCAGAGAAGGTGGAGTTTCCCACCCAGGAATTCCCCATAACACTGAAATCATAGGTCTAGTTCCTATTGATTAATAGAGCATCTCAGCACAGGATGCAATTAGACACATGGAGATGATAATTCAGAAATTAATTCAATTCAAACAGTGCTTATGAAATTCCTGTTGCACGTAAGGCACACTGTGCTAAGACACCAAGTTTAGGTAAGAAAATCCCCTGCCCTCATTGAACTTCCTGTCTCCTAGTGAGATAGTAGCCACATGTAACCATGAAAATTAATACATGATAATTGCATCAGAGAGTTGCAAAACAAGGCGCTATGTAAAGAAAAAGGAAAAAGCTGTTACTTTCAAGAGAGATCAGAGAACCTTGATGGTTATTAAGGCTCTGAACATTGGATGAGGTGATCGTGGGGCATATATTTCAAGGCATGGGTATGAGCAAAGACATGGCGAAGGGGAGGAGACTAGTAATGTTGGGCCAAACATTAAAAGAAATGAAATGTAAAAGGAATTAGTGTAAAGTTTTATACTTGGGTTCAAGTAAATTAGCCTTGCAAATATGAGGTAGAGAAGGCAGGTCTAACAAGGCCTTTGAAAAACATCTGGGTGGTTCAGGAGGCTGCAATATTAATGAGTCAACAGTATGAAGTAACAGCCCAAAATGCTAATGTGATTTTAGGCTGTGTTGAGAGAGGAACAATGTCTTAGGACTAGACTGTGGGACCGGATACTCCAGGTGTACTGTTGTAGCCAGATCACAACTATGGGAGAGCCTCCAGAGGAATGCAACAAAGATGGTAAAAGGCCTCAGGGGTGTGCTCTATGGAGCTCACTTCAAAGAAATGAGGATGTTTGGTCTATAGATAAGAAGACATAATAAGGGGAGATGTTGTAGTTGTCTTTAAGTGCTTCAGCAGAACAACTACCTTTTGGAAAAGATGGTAGGTTTGTTCTACTGAGTCCCAGAGGGCATAAATGGGAATAATGAATGAAATCTGCAAAGGTGGAAATTTAGGGGAAAAATAAACCAATGATAAGAGTTATCTAAAAATGAGCTGCCTTGGGAGGTAATGGATTTATCTCACGTGAGTTCCTCAGTCAAAGGTCTGCTGAAGAAACTTGGGATATGATAGAGACATAGGTTGGATGACATGGCTTCTGTGGCTTCTTCAGTTTCTGAGATTTTGTGAACTGTTATGAGACTGATCAAGAGCACTGGAGGACTTGTATAAGCTTTGAGCCAGCCAGCTGGATTTGAGAGATTATGTAACCACAACCTTAATGATATTCTCAGTTTTTACAAACTTGGTGAAAAGTGAACTTAAATTAAGAAATCCAAGCTATCAATAACTATATAACATTATCTAAATCACTCATATTCTAGAAACAAAAATTAAAACAGTTCTAAGATACCACCTCACATCCATCAAATCTGCTAAGATGAAAAAAAATGGATAATGAAAAAATGCTAGAAGGGCTGTGGAAAAACAGGTACACTGGTGATTTGTTGGTAAAGCGGTGAACTAGTCCCACTTCTAGAAAGCAATTTGGAACTATGTCCCCAAAGTTATTAAACTGTGCATACTCTCTGATCTAGCAATACTCCTACTTAGTCTATACCACAAAAAGATCAAAGAAGAGTAGAAAAGGACCTATATGCACACAAATATTATAGCAGCTCTTGTTATGGTAGCAATGAATTAGAAACTGAGAGGTATACCCCTTAATTGGTGAATGGTTGAACAAGTTATGATATATGAATATGACAGAACACAATTGTGCTATAAGAAATCATGAAAGGAATAATTTAAAAAAAACACCTAGGAGACTTGTATGAACTGATGCAGAGTGAAGTGAGCAGAAGCAGGAGAACAATTTATACAATAACAACAATATTGTAAAGATAGTCAACTGTGAAAGACTTAGTAACTCTAATCAACACAGAGACAAACCATAATTTCAATGGACTTCAATGAAACAAGCTATCCACATCGACATAGAAAGTTGATGGACTTAGAGCACAGATTGAAAATTATTTCCTTCTCTTTTTTCTGAAACGGCTAATGTAGGAATTTGTTTTGCACGACTATATGTATTTGAAACAGGTTTTGTTTTTCTTGCTTTCTCAAGGAGTGGGGGAGGGTGAGAGATAAAGAGAGAATTCAAAATATAAAATGCAACAAAATTTAATTAAAAAAACAAAAGTGACCTTAATGATGGTCAGTAAGGAAATATGGACATTTTGTTTCTTTGCATTTATATGATATCAAAAAGCCAACAAAATTACATTTTTATACTGTTTAAGTGGATTTTTTTTGAGGAATCTTACATGATATCGTTCACACAACAAGACAATGGTTAAAACTCACTGTGAAGTATTTCAAGTTCAGCTCTAGCCAAGGCATCTTCTTTTTCCTTCAGTTTTGTTTCTTTATATTCCTCATAAAATTGTCTGGCATCCTTAAAAAGAAGTTTTGAAGAAATTAGCAAAAACAGTTTGTTTTAGCAATATTTTCCACTTAACTTCACTGTATATTTTTTTAAAAAATTAATTCACTTGATAAGTATTTCTCATTGCTTAACATTTTCATATTTCATGGGGAACAAAAGAAACGAATATTTTTCTTCAAGTTTTCCTTCTTGGGGAGTTGAAAAGATACTGAAATTGCATGAATATTATCATTGAGTAATTTTCTTCTCTCTTTGACAAAGAAGAGAGCAATTCTTCTCAGTTTCTTCTGCTGGATGATTTTTGCATTCGTGTGAGTGATGATTACTACTACAATCACAGACTGGAAAAGAAGCGCTTGTTGAACTGAATTATTTGCAGATTTCATTAAAATGATGCTAACAAAACATCACCATCAATTTTCATTCTTGATGTAGAAGTGTTAGTGTCTTAGTCATTATTTCTGTAACAGATTTTGAGCTGATTAAACTAAGTTCTTACCTGTAAACATCTTAGCTTTTTCAGTCAATGACACAAAGTCAGCTCAGATACAGGGGCCAAACAAACACTTCAAAAAGGATCCGACAAGCATTTACTGAACACCCATCGCCCAGAACACGGTATTGGGAGAGCTACAATGACCAACACGATGTGATCTCTACTCTCAAGGACTATGCCATCTATTGTTCTTGTTGTTCATCAGTTGTTTTTAGTCAGTCCGACTCTGTGAGTTATTTGGGGTTTTCTTGGCAGAGACACTGGAGTGGTTTGCCATTTACTTCTCCAGCTCATTTTACAGATGAGTGAACTGAGGCAAACAGGGTTAAGTGACTTGCCCAGAGTCATAGTTAGTGTCTGAGGTCAGATTTGAACTCAGAAAGATGAATTTTCCAGACTCCAGGCCCAACACTTTATCCATTGTGCCACCTTGTTGTCCTAACAGCAATATGCATAAAATTTTGCCATCTTTTAAGGGATATAAAATATGTACACAAAACAGAATATGATAAGCTTGTAAGAGATGTGAACATGGTGCTATAAGAATTTGTCATAGAGAAATAACTTCTAATAACATGGATCAGCTAGGACTTCATGAAAGAAGTGGTCCTTGAGTCAGGCCTTGAAAGAATGAGAAAGCATTTCAAGCAGAGAATGAAAATAAGGATGTTAGAAATTGAGGAATTTGGTTAGAGACGAGGAAAACAAAAGATATAGATAGATAGATAGGTAGATAGATAATAGATATATATAATATATACATATACACATACATACATACATACACAGAAGACAGAAGGAGTACACTTTAGCTGGAGCACAAACTATATATGAGGATGGTATAGTGAGGGAGGACTGAAAAGGTAGATTGGATCTATATTGTGCAGGGCTTTTGCCAGACTAAAGAACTTGAACTTTTTCGATCACTGTATCATATCAATACAAAAACGCAAATTTAGTAAAAATGAAGCAAAGGTCATAATTCCTAAACAATTCAAAAATGTTGTTTTTGTACGTTGTTCTATTTGTTCAAATTTGTACGTTGTTCTATTTGTTCAAAAATAATCCAATTATGCAAACTCTTTAATTAAAATATATAACTGATTTAGAGAAAATATTTTAAAATTCACTTTTCTCATTTGAATAGTTAAAAGAAAAAATTCTGGGGGCAGAGTCAAGATGGTGGCATAGAAGTAGCAAAACCCTGCAGCTCTCCCCATAACCACCTCAAATACCTATAAAATATGACCCTAAATAAATTTTAAAGCTCCAGAACTCACAAAATGGCAGAGTAACAAAGCTCCTGCTGAAGGCAGCCTGGCAGGCAGAAGGGAAGGGGTTCATCACAGCAAGCTGGGAGCCCAGACCAGCACAGCATGAACCCCCTGCTGGAGCCTTAGGGCCACCAAACAAGCTGTGGCTGGAGCGTGAATCACTGGCAGCTGTGGTGTTTTCCAGAATTACCAACCCGTAAGAAACAAGGACTAAGTGAAAGGTCAGTGGAACTTGCTGGGGGAGAGAGTCCAGCCAACTGCCTCAGGGCTAGAAGTGGCTGAAGCAGTGGTGGCCACAGCCTCCATGTGGTAGCTTCAGAAGCTCCCTGCCTGCAGATTGCAGGGGGGAACAAGCGATCATTCAGAGGCTAAGTGCTCTTGCCTTGAGCCACCTGGATAGGGATTGCAGTCTTGGGTGGTGGTCCTGAGGTGCATTTTCAGTGAGCTAAAGCTGGCAGAGGCTGCAGAAACAGTGGCCTTCTAAAAGCTCCAGCAGCTGCAAAAACTCCAGCGATTTGGGACAGAGCTCTCCCCTCTGAAAACAGAGTTCTACTGAACCTAAACGTCAAGTAATTGACTGGCAACATGAGTAGGCAAAGGAAGCAAAACAAACCCAGCAATCCAACTTTAGGTTTCTTTTTTGGGGACAAAAAGGATCAAAGCATGGAATGGGAGGAAGACAACACAGTCAGAACTCCCATACCAAAAGCTTCCAAGAAAAATGTAGACTGATTACAAGCCACAGAGCAGCTTAAGAAGGTGTTTGAAAACCAAATAAGAGAAGTGGAGGAAAAATTGGGAAGAGAAATAAGAATGATGCAAGAAAATCATGAAAAGAGAGTCAACAACCTGACTCAAGAAAATAACACCTTTAAAAATAGATTAACTCAAATGGCAAAAGAGGTCCAAAAAGCCAATGAGGAGATGAACGCCTTAAAAAGTTGAATTTGCCAGATGGAAAAAGAATCTCAAAAGCTTTCTGAAAAGAATAATTCCTTCAGAGTTAGAGTGGAACAAATGGAAGCAAAGGACTTAATGAGAAATCAAGATACTATGAAACAGATCCATACAAATGAAAAAATAGAAGCCAATGTGAAATATCTCCTTGAAAAAAACACTGACCTGGAAAATAGATCCAGGAGAGACAATTTAAAAATTATTGGACTACCTGAAAGCCATGATCAAAAAAAGGATCTAGGTAGCATCCTTCAAGAAATTCTCAAGGAAAATTGCCCGGATATTCTAGAACCAGAGGGCAAAATAGAACTTGAAAGAATTCACTGATCACCTCTTGAAAAAGATCCCAAAAAGAAAATTCCTAGGTACGTTATAGCCAGGTTCTAGAGTTCCCAGATCAAGGAGAAAATGTTACAAGCTGAAGAAAAAATTCTAAATCATTTTGACACCAGATAAGAGAGAAAGCAAACAAAACAAAACAAAAACCCACACAAAAACCCCAACTGTTCTTTAAACATTCACAGAACGGGGAGAAATAATTTAAAAAAATTTGGGGGGATAGATACTTTTATTTTTCAAACTATTTAAAACATTCATTTTTTAAAAAATTTGAGCTCCAAATTCTCCTCTTCCTCCCTCCTGCCCCTTGCCTACCCACTGAGATGGCAAACAGTATAATATCAATCATACCTGTGAAGTTATGCAAAATTGATTTCCACATTATCCACGATGCCAAAAAAAAAAGCCATCAATAGTAAAAAGCAAGAAAAATAAGAAGAGTTTAAAAAGTCTGCTGCAATTTACACTTAGTTCTTCTAGATGTGGATAGCGTTTTTCATCATAAATTCTTTGGAATTGTCATGGATCATTGTATTGATGAGAACAGCTAAGTCACAGTTGATCATCCTGATAATATTGCTGCTATTGTGTACAATGATTTCCTGGTTCTGCTAAGTTCACTTTGCATCAGTTCGTATATGTCTTCCCAGGTTTTCCTGAAACCATTCCACCTCATTTCTTATAGCACAATAGTATCCCATCACAATCACATACCCTAACTTGTGGAGTCATTCTTCAATTGATGGGCATCATCTCAAATTCTAATTCTTTGACACCACAAAAAGAGCTGCTATGAATATTTTTGTACATATAGGTCACTTCTTTCCATTTTTGTCTCTTTGGGATATAGACCTGGTAGTGGTATTGCTGAGTCAAAAGATACGCACAGTTTTATGGCACTTTAAGTATAGTTCCAGTATTCTCCACAATGGCTGGGCTAGTTCACAACTCCATCAAGGAGTGCATCATGTCCCTATTTTTCCAAACCCCTCCAGCATTTGTCATTTTTCTTTTCTTTCATGTTTGCCAATCTGATAGGTGTGAGGTGGTACCTTAGAGTTGTTTCAATTTGCATTTCTCTAATTAATACTGATTTACAGCATTTTTTCATGCGATTATAGATCGCTTTCATTTCTTCTTCTGAAAAATGCCCATTCATATCCTTTATTGTTATTGTTCAGTCATTTTTCAGTCATGTCTGACTCTTCATGATCCCATTTGGGATTTTCTTGGCTAAGATACTGGAGTGGCTGGTCATTTCATTCTCCAGCTCATTTTACAGATGACAAAACTAAGGCAAACAGGGTTAAGTGACTTGCCCTGGGTCACACAGCTAGCAGGTACCTAAGGCTGGATCTGAATCCAAGAAGATGAATCTTCCTGACTCAAGACCTGGCACTGTATGTACTGTGCCACCTAGCTGCCCCCTCATATCCATTGACCATTTATCAGTTGGGGAGTTGCTCTAATTTAAAAAAAATAATAAATTTGGCTCAATTCCTATTTTTTATCAGAGAAACTTGCCTTAAATTCCTCCTACCCACTGTAAGTTTTCTGCTTTCCTTCTAATTTGGGCTACATTAGTTTTGTTTGTGCAAAACCTTTTTAAATTTCATGTAATCAAAATTATCCATTTTACTTCCTGTGATTGATCTCTTCCTCTCATTTGATCATAAACTCTTCCCTTTCTTATAGGTCTATATGGAAATCTTTCATGCTTCCCTGATTACTTATGACATCACCCTTTATGTTTATATCATTTACCCATTTTGAGCTTATTTTGGTATACAGTGTGAGATACTGGTGTTTCCTACTTTCTTCCATTCTGCTTCCCAGTTTTCCCAGGGATTTTTGTTAAATAGTGAGTTCTTGCCCTCAAAGCTTGGATCTTTGGGTTTATCAAACTCTAGATTATTATGGTCATTTACTGCCATGTATTGAATACCTAACATAGTCCACTGTTTCACCACTCTCTTTCTTTGTTAGTAACAGATTAGTATGATGATCACTGCTTTATAATATAGTTTAAAATTTAGTATTGCTGAACTGTCTTCCTTTCACTTTTTTTCCCATTTATTCCCTTGATATTCTTGACCTTTATTTTTCTTACGGATGAATTTTGTTATGTTTTTTAGGTCTACGAAATAATTCATTGGTAGATTGCCATGGCATTGAAATGGCACTGAATAAATAAACTAACCTAAGTAGCATTGTCATTTTTATTATATTGGCATACCCACGAACAATTAATACTTCTCTATTTATTTAGATCTTTCTTTATTTGTGTGAAAAGTGTTTTGCGGGGCAGCTAGGTGGCACAGTGAATAAAGCACTGGCCCTGGAGTCAGGACAACCTGAGTTCAAATCCAGCCTCAGGCACCTAACTTACTAGCCATGTGACCTTGGGCAAGTCACTTAACCCCAATTGCCCTGCCTTCCCCTTCAAAAAAAAAAAAAGTAAAGTGTTTTGTAATTATACTCATATAGTCCCTGGGTTTGTCTTGGCAGATAGACTCTTACCTATTTTATACTGTCTGCAGTTATTTCAAATGGATTTTCTCTTTTTATCTTTTCTTGTTGTATTTTGTTGATAATATACAGAAATGCTGATGATTTAAGTGGGTTTATTTTATATCCTGAAACTTTGCTAATGCTGTTAATTGCTTCAAAAAGTTTTTTAGTTGATTATCTAGTATATCATAACATCTGCCAAAAAATGGTATTTTGTTTCCTCATTGTCTATTCTAATTCCTTCAATTTCTTTTTCATGTTTTATTGCTATAGCTAAAACATCTAAGACAATACTGAATAATACTGGTACTAATAGACATCATTGCTTAATTCCTGACCTTACTGGAAAGGCTTCCCCATTACAGATAATGTCTGCTGATGGTTTTAGATAGATCCTACTTCTCATTTTTAAGGAAAGTTCCATTCATTCCTATGCTTTCTAGTATTTTTAACAGGAATGAGCGTGGTATTTGTATCTATTGAGATAACTATATGATTTGTTGGTTTTGTTATTGATATGGTTAATTATGTTTACAGTTTTCCTAACACTGAACCAACCCTGCATTCCTTGTATAAATTCCACCTGGCTGTGGTATAGGAGCTTGTAATGTATTGCTGTACTCTCTTTGTTAGCATTTTCTTTAAAATTTTTGCAGCAATATTTATCGGGTAAATTGGCCTGTAGTTTTCTTTCTCTGTTTTTGTTCTCCTTCATTTAAATATCAAAACCATATTTGTGTCACAAAAGGAATATGGTAGAACTCCTTCTTTATCTATTTTTAAAAATAGTTTATAGAGCATTGGTAGCAATTGTTCTTTAAATGTTTGGTAGACCACCACCTGGTCCTGGTAAGTTTTTCTTAGGGAGCTCTTTGATGGCTTGTTCAATTTCTTTTTTTTGAGATAGTGTTATTTAAGCATTCCATTTCCTTTTCTGTTAATCCAGGCAATTTATATTTTTATAAATATTCACCCATTTCACTTAGATTGTCAGTATTACTGGTATATAATTGGGCAAAATAGCTCTTAATAATTGCTTTAATTTCATCTTTATTTGTGGTACAGTCACCCCTTTTTTGTTTTTGATACTGGTAATCTGGTTTTCTTTTAGCCCCCCTCCCCCCCCGAAAACTAGCTCCTAGTTTTATTGATTAGTTCAAATTTTTTGTTTTGTTTTAAAAATATTTCTTAGCAACAAGACAGAGAACAGTGACTAACTCATAAAAGGGTATTCTTCAGTGTAAGATAGGTATACTTCTAGGAAAATAGACAACAGTCATTAAGTATTCTGCTTTGCTATTTTTTTGGACTAAACATAAGTTATTTGGTGCAGGGAACTCCCTCCATCAATGCAGATCAACAACTTGACACTAGCCTTTGGTGTTAGTGACTGGAGATTAAGTGACTTGCCCACGGTCATATATCTAGTATATGTCAGAGGCCAGCCTCAAAGCCATACCTTCCTGATTCCTAGGCTAGCCCTCTATTCACTATACCAGATAGTCTATGGAAAAATGACTTATGTTTGTGTTATCAGCACACAACTGATTATATGACTATGCACTGGTGGAAGATAATTTTCCCTCCATTTCTAGGGAAGGGTACAATCTAAAATCAAAATATATATCCAAAGTCTCTTTTCAATTAGGGAACCCTCATTAGGGTAAATTAATTAATCATATTCCGTTCAAAGAACAATTTCGATGGGGGAGACTTGAAGAAAATACAAAGACACTGGTCCACTGGAAGGGTAAGGGTGTGTGTGTGTGTGTGTGTGTGTGTGAAGATAAAATTCACCTCTTTCATAATTCTGCCTAACAAATGGGTTCTCTGGCTCCAGATTCTTATGTTGGGGTTTACCTACTACTTCTGCTCTATTTGCATTTTCACTGGTAAAGTCACCTACTAGAGAAGTGCAACATTTCTCTCACTTTTCCCAGAGTTTGGGATCTAAAGCTCATTCATTCAGCATCCATTTATTATATTCCTATGGTGTGCTGAGCACTGACTTCAACATTGGAGGAGATGAGCAAGACCTGATTCTTGTCCTTGCAGAGCTAAAGTGAGGCTACAACACATACTTACACATACGCACACACACACACACAGAAACTATATAATATAATCATGGTAAGTACACCAGAGAGGTTTGAAACAAATTATATGTAAAGATGAAGGAGAAGAGCATTACTTGAGGTAGAAATATCAAGAAGAACTGGCATTTGAGTTGGACCTTAGAGTAATGGTAGAGATTCAATAGGAGAAGATGGGGAAGGAAGACATTCCAGACAGAAATGATCCTGAGGGTAATCTAGATGGAGACCATGACTGCAGTTAAAGATGGGTGTCTGGAACTCAGAAGAGAGAATGGAGTTGGAGACCTGTATTTGGGAATGAAGTAGTTACTTAATAAATATTTGCTAAATTGAATTATCTGTATAAAGGTAGTTAATAAAGACACAGGAAGTGTGTGATATTGCTATGGAAAAACATATATAGTAAAGACAGTTGAGAACAGATATGAGGGAAATGCCCACAATAAGGAAGGAGTTGTGAAGAGAATGATGAACCAGAGAAGGAAGTATACACAATGAGGGCTCTGAACTGGCCTCCCTGCTGGAAAAGGCAGGGGAGTCTTCATTAGAAATCCCAGTCATGGATAGCTCTGGAAGATGCTGAGGCTACTATGATCTGTGAGAGCTTCTGAAAAAAGGAGAGAGGACATTCAGGCTGTGGTGGAGGCAGTGTGCACCGAGCCAGGGGGAAAGGGTTTGGTTAAGCAGAATGCACTATGATGGCAGATTTCCGGCCAGGGGAAGGATTGATATGTCTTGGGTTTGTCTTGCTTGTTGCACTGTTTCTTGCATGAACCCTACAGAGAAGTATGATGGCATTGTTTCTCTGTGAGAGACTGCTGGAATTCTCTCTCATCTGTTTTATTCTTACCAGCAGACAGTGGATATCTTAACCTCAAGTGTTTTCTGTTCAAGTTCATCATAACTTTTAATTTAGTTTGCACATTGAAAGTGTTTTCCTTTATATAAAACCCATGATCAATCATGACTGACATGAATAGCATCTCTGTAAGGCATTCCATACTGGGAAGGGTAAGATGCCATAGACCAGTGACTAGCTAGAAATACATCGAATTTAAATAGGACAGATCTAAATTTCTCATTTAAATGTTTGGAATTGTCTTATGTGGACAATTTAAGTTATGATTTTATTAATAACTTTTTTGTTTTAAACTCCTTAACTTAGTAGAGCGGGTGATCCACATGGACTAATAGCTAATTTGCTCCCAGGCTATGTAGCTCCTGTCGTCTGATACCGTTCCTACTTTAGTACTGGCTTCACCAGCTCACCCTTGGACTATTGCAATAACCTCTCCATGGGTCTGCCAGCATCAAGCCTTTCTGAACTCTAACCTAGTCTTCATTCAGCCACCAAAGTGATTTCAGCCGCTAAAGTGCAGGTCTGTGCCTGTCTATGTCACTCTCCTACTAAATAAACTCCTTTGGGCTTCCTAGCACCTCCACGATCAAAACCAAAATCTTCTGTTAAAATGTTAGGGGCAAGACCTGGTCCTGCCTCTACCTTTCCAGTCTTCTTACACCTTACTCCTTGACTTGTATTCTTCGATCCAGTGATACTGGCTTCCCTGCTGTTCTACCCAGACACTCCATCTCTTGCCTCCAGGCATTTCCTCTAGCTGCCTCCCAAGCTTGGAATGGTCTTCCTCCTCCTCTCCATCTCATGGTTTCTCTGGCTTCCTTCAAGTCCAAACTGAAGCCTCGTCTTCTACAGGGAGCCCTTACCAACTCTTTTTAATTCCGGGGCCTTTTCTCTTTTAATTATTTTCTATTCATCACGTATACAGGGCAGCTGAGTGGCACATGGACAGAGTGCTAGACAGAGTCAGTAAGACCTGAGTTCAAATGTGGCCTCAGGTGCTTACTAGCTATGTGACCCTGTAACCTGTTTGCCTCAGTTTTCTCACCTGTAAAATGAGCTGGAGAAGAAAATGGCAAAGCACTTGTAATGTTAACGGGATCAACGTTCTTCCCTGCTCATTAATAGGCCTCAGGTGGAGCCCATTAAGGGAAGCCTGCTTAGGAGATGCTTACTTGTAGGAAGGCTTTCACACTTTTTGTTACTTTGTAATTAGGCAGTGGGTCATGAGGGTTGTGATGCCCTCTGACCATGAAGAAGTGTGTGTGTGTGTGTGTGTGTGTGTGTGTGTGTATGTGTGTGTGTGTGTGTGTGTATGTGTGTGTGTGTGTGTGTGTGTGTGTGTGTGTGTGTAGATGTTGGTGCCTCTCTCTCTGGTAAGTATGTATCGCCTTAGTCAGACAGCTGGATCTGTGTGTTGATCTGTGCTAATTTCTCAGACAGAAGTCCTGTTTGTTGGTCTTTACTTCTCTGCTTGTATTTTCTCTATTTTCTTTATATTTTCTCTGAAGTTCAGGGTGTTGACTTTTCCCCTGAACTAGTGAATATAATTAAAAAGACTGTTGACCCCTTGAACAGCTATCTTTCCTAGTAAAGCAGATCTAAGAACCTGTGCCAGCAGCCGTCTTGGGTATGCCAGTGTGCTGCCACCACACCACTCTAGTATCTTTGGCAAGAAAACCCCAAATGGGGTCACAAAGAATTGGACGTGACTAAAACGACGGAACAACAACATAGAGTTTGTACATATCTGTTTGCTTGCTGTCTCCCCTATTACATGGTAAGCCCCTTGAGAGGAGGGGCTACCTTTTGACTCTTTTTTATATCCCTAGCACTTAGCACAATGTCTGGCATGTAGTAGGTGCTTAATAAATGCTTACTGATTGACAAACTGGCTGGAGAGGAGCTCACCCTCATAGTCAGGCATGGCTTATCAGACAGTGAGAGGCTCAGGCAAGCCTCTTCCTCCAAAGGGGGAGGCACAGGTTAAAGGTGGACACCCAAGAGAAAATCTTCTCCCTTTCCCCGTTCACCCAGTGAGAGGAGAAAGATGTAGTCTAGAGGGATCCCTGTTAGGAGGAGGGATGCCCAGCCGACTCTGCTCCACGGCTAGACCCAGGTGCATTGATATTTACGGTCACACCCTAACCCTAACATCTACCATGCTGGTGCTGCAACCCCCTTAGCCTCATCTATTTCCATCACTGCCCAAAAGGTCTCTGCTATATCTCACCAACTCAAGATCTACTGCTTAGAGAAAACCATTTTCTGGATTACAGATCATGGCAGCCAGGTCTCTCCCAAGGCTGTTAAAATTAAAACTCCTAGGATTTATAGTGAGAACTCAAATTCTTACTTTGCCTATGGGGCAGCCAGTCTGAGCCCTGTGTCATGTAGAAGGCACAGTTGGAGATGTAAGAAGAGAAGTAGCAGAGTGTGGCTGTCTCTAAATCTAAGGAAGGAGAAAATAAGAAATGGCTTTTCATATAATGGCAGCTAGCTGGTACAGTGAATAAAGCCCTGGACCCAAAGTTAGGAAGATCTGAATTCAAATCCTGCTTCAGACACTACTGTGAGGTGCTGAGTATGTGACTTAATCTGTCTCAGTTTTCTACCCTATAAAATCAGGGTAATAGCACCTACTTGCCAGGGCTGTTGTGAGGATAAAATGAATTAATATTTGTAAACTACTTTGTAAGCTTTACTAAATAAATGCTTATTATTATTGTTATTATAATACCTGTGGCCCCTGCCAAAATTATTTTAGATCCATTTTGCATTCAGTTTTTATGTACATGTTGACTTTCTCAGATACAATAGAATCTCCTTGAGGTATGGAGCTGTTTCATTTTTGACTGTGTATCACTAGTACCTAGCTTTGGGTCTGGCACATAGTGGGTACTAAGTCAATGTTTAATTAATTGTTTGATTGAATGGAATAGGGGTGACTGACCAAAGTGGCAGATAATAAAGACTTTAAGGAGAATGAAGAATGGAAAAAGGCATTTAGATTTGGCAATTAGGAAAGAGCTCAGGGCTGAGAATTCGCAGGGAAGGAATGACAGAACAATGGGAATGGGGAGATGGCTTCTAGAGTAGTAGCTTATATAACTTTAAAGTGAAAGACTGTGGAGTTAAAGCTAAAAACAGAAATAAGAGAAAGTGGAGTAAGAGAGATAGACTCAAGACAATAGGGATGCATCACGTGACTGGAGATGACAATGAAGTCAAAGAGCAGCTCTAGTATAAAAATGAGTTAGAGCTATGGAGGATGAGTAGAATTCCAGAATTCTCAGTCTTGGAGGTGGTATGATTCTCATCAAATGACAAGCATTCATCATGCCTTGTGTGCTAGATCCAGAAGAAAACCCCCCTATGATTTCAGGAAGCCTACATGATCAAGTACAGACAGAATATATAAAGAATAACCACCAAATAAACACAAAGTACAAAGCAGCCAGGCAACAGGGGCATGAACAACAGAGACCAAGGAAGATTTCTTACAAAAGATGATGGCTGAGCTGAGTCTTGAAGAAAGTGAGGCAGAAGTGAGGAGGGCTGTGCGGAGAAGAGACACTAACAAGGTAGACGGGACGTCCTGTAGGTGGCCTCTTGCTCAGCTCTAGTTTGTACTAGACAGTCCCTGAATTGTCAAAACAAGAATGCACAGACCTCCTCTCTTTCTCGAGTTCCAATCCTGCATTCCTAACTATCTGCTAGACAGCTGCCCCTGGATGCCTCTGAGGCACATCCCACACAGCACGTTCAATGCAGAATTCACTGCGAATCCCCTCACCCACTTGGTCCACTTTCAGTCTTCTCTATTTTTGCTGGACCATCCTCCAAGTGACCCAGGTTCCCAACCTTCTGATCATCTTCAACTCTTTATTTTCCTTTACTGTCCGTGTCCATCGGCAAACAAGTCCTCCTGATGTTACCTCCATGACATTGTCAGTATCCATCCCTTGTGCTCTATTTATAAAGCGTAGGCCTTACTCACCTCCCACCTGTATCACCACAACAGCCTTCCAACTGATCTCTCTAACTCTAGCTGATCCCTTCTCCACACCGCAGCCACGCCTACAGCATAAGCACAACTTGGGTCACTTCCTTCCAATTCCTCTGTTTAGCATGCAAAGCCAATACTATAATACTATTGTATAATTCTAAAAAGATAGACACGAATGAATAGAAGTATTTTAACTGGAGAATTTTCCTTTAATTGATTTTTTAAAAGTCGAGGCATATAAAAGATTACTAAAACATTTTATACTTTATTATGTGCCATAAAAATGTCAATATTTAGGAAGAGCTAGGGTTATTCTATATTCTATTTTAAATATGTTACTACAGAGCCTGGCACAAAGTAGACACTTAATAAATATTGATTAATTGATTAATGTTAGATTACGTATTTTAAGGGCATAAGTAGATCTGATAATGTTTTCCCAGAATGTAAACTCCTTGAGGACTGGGATTATTTCATATTTGGTTTTGTATTACCAGTATCTAGCACATATACTTGTTGACTGACTGAGAAGAGGGAGGTGTGATCTATTGTCTGTCCTCTGGAACTACAACCAGTTTTTCAGTTGCTCAGAGATTGGCTTCCTTTTACTGATCTTTTTTTTCCATTTACGTTGTTGCTGTCACTTTATAGGCTGCTTTTTTTCTTGTTTTATTCATTTCATTCTGCATTAATTCATAGCTATTTCTCTGAATTAATTCGTCCTGCAATTTCCTAATGTACAATAATATTCAATTATATTCACATATCAGTTTTTTTGTGGACCCATTTGTTTCCAGTTCTTTGCTATCACAAAAGTGCTACATATAAATATTTTCATATATGTTGAAACTTTATTTCTGTTCCTTGTACTTTATGCCTAGTTATGAGATCACTGAGTCAAATAAAGTACATATGATAGTCATCAGACTTCTTGTGTAAATCAAAATAGAAATTCAGAACAATTGGATAAATCCCCAACTCCACCAACAGACACACTGATGTTCCTGCCATCTCACGGCCACGTTTGCTATTGGCTCTTTCCATTTTTTGTTGTCTCTGCCAATTTATAGGGTGTGAGATGAAATCTAAGAATTGTTTTAATTTGTATTTTTCTCTTACTCGTGATTAGGAGTGGTTTTGATATGGTCATTCATTGTTTGTAATTCTTCTTTGGAAGACTGACCACATCCTTTGGCCATTTATATTTTGGAGTCCTGATCTTCTATATTTGCATCAATTTCTGGTTATCAGACTTTTATCAGAGACATTTCATACAAATATTTTTCTTCCTCAGTTTTTCTGCCTTCATTGATTTCTATCCACTTATCCAGACATTTCAGCTTCTCTTCTCCTCGCTCCATCCCTTTGCACAGGTTGACTCCTAGGCCTGAAATGCATTCCTTCTTCACCTTCATCTCTTAGCATCCCTAGTGTCAATGTTCAGTTTAAGGACAACTGATGTGAAGATTTTTTATGTCCTTAGGGTTCTCTTCTTTTTCCAATTATTTATTTACTAACATAAGCATAGGTTGTGTCCTCCCAAGAGACAGTAAGCTTCCTGAGGACAAAGACTACTTTGATTTTATTTTTATATGCATAGTGTTTTATGCACTATATAGTGGGAGATTAACAAACTTCTGTTGAATGGACTGAAATCGATGCTATCTGGCATCAGACTAAGATCCTTCAGGAAAAGGACTATACTGAGCCAAAATTATATTCACCATAGGAGCTACACCAAAGGATTCGTGCATCATAGGAGTTCTGCTAATGTTTGCTGCTGATGGTGACAACATTCATTTTGCATTTGCTGTGATGCATTCAGCTCAATGTTAGGCAGCTGTGGGCAGTAACTCAATGGAGAAATTGCTGTCAGCTTGACCCCTGGGCTTCATTCTTTGGAGATTTTTCATGGCTCTGGGTCACAATAAACCTCCAGCAGAGAAGACTGTTATGATGACTACAAATTATTGGCAGAGCTCTTTAAGTTTTGAGTGAAAATGTCTGCATAGATACCAAACGCTATGTAATGAAACAGAAGTTAAATGAAAATTATTGACTTGATTAAAAACACTTAATCAAAGAGGATAAGAAAATTCATAAGTGAAAAAATTAAAAGAATAATAAAATTTATACAAGCATAAAAGGAGTAACAAAATACTTTGAGGAGGATGTATTTTTAACACCAGAGAAAATTTGAAAAATGAGAACATTTTTACAATATAATTTAATGGTACAGTTATCTTCTCTATTTTTTTCAATTTCTTCTAATGTGAGTACTTGAATAGAAGTTTTTCCAACTTCTATCACTATAAGGCAAGCTAAAGTGCTTCCATAATTAGAGCTGAAATTTATTAGAGAGTTCTTAATACAATTCACCCACAAACTGAGCTGAAAATTGAGACCTATATCTCAGAGAACAGGGGAATTTGAAATTGTTATAATATTTATTATAATGTGAATTCAGAAAATAGTTATAAAGTACTTGTGACAGGACCCAGTACACAGTAAACACTTAATAAATGATTATTCCTTCCTTCCCATTTTAAAAGAGAACATTACTTGTGAGAAATGTAATTTTTTACCCATTCATAACTCATACTAGTAACTAAAAGTTTAATAGCTTTTCTTTCTCACAATATACACAAAATTATGTTGCTTTTTAAATTTCGGGTGTGTCAAGTGTTCACTGTAGGCATCAGATACATTTAGTATCCTTCCTCTACAAGGAAGTGACAATGGGTACTTGAAGGTTATGACCGTGGAGCATAAGCTCTGGCAGGCTCTACCAAGTTGAAAAGAGAAAGAAAAGACAGAAAGACAGACAGAGGGGAAAGGAGAAAGGAAAGAAAGAAAGAAAGAAAGGGGGTATTTATTAATACTTTCTATGGCTAATTCCAGAGATATAAATACAAAAGGGGAGACAATCCTTATTGGTAGAGAGATGGCCAAGAGGGTGGAAAGTTACATTAATGGTGATCTGAAACATAGGGGAGGAGACTGACAGATATTTTCCAGCAACACCAGCATTATTGATTATATTTCGAACCTAGGATGAAGGAAAAGATGAGACGTTATCAGTAATTTGAACTCCTTTGCCTTCATAATATGCCATTCCATTTTTTCCTGTAATTCCTTGTACATAAGGAATAATCCCATGTTATCTGATTTCCTTTCCTTCATATTTACAGGTCTTCCTCTGGCCTACTTGCAAAATTTGCTGTTCATTGTTGAAATTGATAATTTAACTACCATGTGTCACCAGTTGTTTTTTGGGTGGTGGCCTGTGGATTCTCTCAATCAATATTTTGTAGTCTATATTCAGAAGGTCTGAACATTTTTCTTGTATTATTTTCTGCATCATGGTAACCATGATTTTCTTTTTAAGTTGTCATGGCTTGACTAGGCCATTGGGTTAGCAAGTCAGTGATAAATTATTTGCCAATAGCAACACATGGAGCAAATTCAAAATGTTACTGTGTGTTTTGTAGCCCCCTTCTACTTTTGCAGGGATGCTGGGAGAATAGAGAAAATAGGAGTAGAGAAGTATGGTTCATCTCCCCTAGGAGTTTACCAACTCATTTGTTGTACAATGATCTCACAATAACAGGTAGTGATGGGATTGGTTTCATCTTGTACCCAAAGGCAACAAGAAATATCATTTAATGAGAACGAGGTCATTTAACTGTACACAACTGAGGTTAGCATAAGCAAAAAGACCATTATGAAGTGCCAATATATATTATACAATATTCAAATTGTTTCTTCCTGGCAGCTTGCAATACCTTCTCCTTGATCTGGGGATTCCGGAACCTGGCTATAACATTTCTAGGAGTTTTCTTTTGGGGATCTTTTTCAAGAGGTGATCAGTGAATTC
>JAQQSV010000938.1:42202-84503 GCA_028646515.1 Pseudochirops corinnae | reverse complement strand
AGGTTGTTGACTCTCTTTTCATGATTTTCTTGCATCATACTTATTTCTCTTCCCAATTTTTCCTCCACTTCTCTCATTTGGTTTTCAAAATCCTTCTTAAGCTGATCTCTAGCTTTTTGGCAATCTTCATGGTTCTTGGAAGCTTTTGGTGCAGGAGTTCTGACTGCGTTGTCTTCCTCCCATTCCCTGCTTTGATCCTTCTTTTCCCCAAAGAAGGAATCTAGAGTTTGGTTGCTGTTCTTAAATTGTTTCCTTTGCCTGCTCATGGTTGGCCAATCAATGATTTTTTAGCTCTGTGGAACTCTGCTTCCAGAGGGGAAAGCTCTGTCCCAAATCGCTGAGGTTTTCCCAGCTGCCGGCACTTTTAGGAGGCTGCTGCAGCCCCCATCAGCTTTGGCTCACTGAAAATGCACCCCAGGACCACCACGCAAGACCACAATCCGGATCCAGGCTGCTAAGGCAAGAGCACTTGGCCTCTGAACAATCGCTTGGCCCCCCTGCAGTTTTGTAGGCCAAGAGCTCTGAAGGAGCAATGTGGAGGTGGCTGCAGAGCCTCCACTTCTGTTGCTTCTTGCCCTGGAAGCAGTTTGGCTGGACTTGCTTTTCTCTCCCAATTTTAGCCGAGTTCCACTGACCTTTCACTTAGTCCTTTTTTTCTTATGGCTTGATAATCCTGGAAACTGCCACAGCTGCCACAGACCTGCTCTCCTGATGCTCCAGCTGCAGCTCGGCTCGGCTCATCAGGCTTCCCCCAGGGCCAAGCCGCCATTTCAGGCTGGGCTGCTTTCGGCTCCCAGCGCTGAGATGGTCCTTCCTAGCCGAGCTGCCTTCAGCAGAAAGTATATTTGTGTGTGTTTTAGAGCTCTAAAATTTGTTTAGAGTCATATTTTATGGGTATTTTGAGGTGGCTGTGTGGGAGCTGCCGTACCTTGCTGCTCCTACGCCGCCATCTTCTATAGAAACATTCTTGCTTCTTTCCATATTACTCACCATTCCTGGCATACCTCCTCAATCTGTTCTTTAGCACCAATCCAATTTCTACCTATTTCAAGTCTCTCCTCCATGATGTTTGTCCCCATGGCTTCAATGATCATATCCATGTTAATGACTCCAAAATCTTTATCTCTACCCTCCAACTCTCCCCAAGAACTTAAGTCCTAATTTTTAAGTGTTTTTTTCTGCCCTTGGATAGCTTCAAATGTATATTCTTCCAGGACCTTTAACTCAAAATACTACAAACTGAAATCTTCATCTTCCCTCCTGCAAAGATGGATTTCCCCCTAAATGTATCTATCTCATGGTTTGGGCTGCCATTACCTTAATTTCCCAAGTTGGTTAATTCCAAATCATCTGATCTTCCCCCTCTTCAAATGTCCACATCCAAACCCTATCCATCATATATTCACAACAATTTTTACATCCACTCTCTCTCTTCCCATTCCCACTTTAACCATCCTAGGTCAGACTCCCATTTTTTTCCCTCTTCTACAGTATAATAACTTTTAACTGGTTGACTTCTCTCTAGTATAAAAACCCTTTCTCTATTACATCCTTGTACCTAAGAAATCTTCCTAATGAACCACTCTGATCATGTCAATCCTTTAATTTGAAAGCTTTAGTATCATTGCCCCCTCCATTGTCAATAAAATGGTATGAAATCCTGCTCCAAACATTCAAGGCCCTATACAATCCAAATTCAACTCAGCTTCTCAGACTTACCTCATACCGCTCTCCTTCATGCCCTCTATATCCAAAGCAAACTGGGCTGCTATCTGGCTGTCATCCTATTCTGTCCCTTTTCTGAACTTTTGTTCACCCTACCTCTCATTCCTGATATTGACTCCCCATAATATTATTCATTAGTATCCATACTTACAGAACAAAAGTCAGATACAAATTCTTCCCTAAAGTTTTCTCTGATATGTCTTATCTTTTCTCCCTAACCTCAGACGAAAAACAATCAATTCATTCTTGAATTTCTCAAAACATCTTCCCCTTCTCTCCTCCGATACTGCTATCCCCCTAGTGCAGGCCCTCATCACATCCGGATTGGACTATTTCAATAGCCTGCTGTTTGTTGAGTGTTTGCTACAAGCTTCTCCCTGCTCTAATCCATTCTGCATTCAGCTGCCAAAGTGGTTTTCATAAAGCATAGGTATGGCTAAGTCACCCCTTTTCTCAACAACCTCCAGTGGCTCCCTGTCATCATTAGGATCAGATCCAAAATCCTGCTTGGTGGTCAAAGCCATTCATAAGCTTCCCCAACTCCTTTCTAGCCTTCTTATACTTTGCTCTCTGCTACGCACTCTTTGATCTGATGACACTGACTTCCTTGTGGTTTCACTAATGAGCACTCCAACTCTGGGCATCTTCTTTGACTGTCCCCCATCCCTGGAATGATCTCCCTCCTCATCTCCATCTACTGGCTTCTCTGCCTTCCTTCAAATTATAACTCCTAAAGCCCTATCTTTGACAGGAAGCCTTCGCCAACCCCTTTGTTAGTCATTTACTGTTTATGTTGTATATACTTGTTTGGTTTGCTGGTAGATCATGAGCTTCTTGGGGGAAAATTCTCCTTTTTTAAACCTCTTTTTGTATCCCTAGCATTAGAGCAGTGCCTGCACACAGTAGGTGATTGATAAATGCTTATTGATTGAAAGACTGGATATTTTCATTGTATTTATTTTACTCTACCTCATATCACAGTTATTTATGTTCAGATTAGTCTTTCACCACTACCCATGTTAGACTGTAAGCTACTTAGAGATAGAGATTGTTACATTTTAATATTTTCCCTCGGCATCTAGTACATTGACTTACACTTAAGGAAGTAGGTATGTAATAAATATTTTTTAATGAAATTAAATGGAAGTTTTCATTGACGGCTCAAAGATACAGTGCTTTTCTATTCTAGGATTTCATTTAAATTAGTGCTATGTGCAGAATACCATGATAGGTATTGGGGAAAATGGCATAATATTCATTTTTTGTGACTCAGTTCAAATGTCCCCTTCTGCACCAAACCTTTCCATATTCCCTCAGCTATCAGTGAATCCTCATCAAAATTGCCTAGTATGTAGTTTGCATATTTTTATTTAAAGTGGTCTCTGTCAATAGAGCATATGCTTCCTGAGGATAGGCCTGTTTCATTTTGCCTTGAGACTCTTAGGATTTGGTGTCTAGTCTGCAGCAGACTTTTAACAAATTCTTGTTTGTGGATTGAATGATAAGTGAAACATGTTCTAGTAGATGACCATGACACCTAGAGAAATAACTATAGCACAAAATATCACCTAAGTGAGTATGAGAGGTGAAAAGTAATATTTGAGGTCCAAGAAAGGTTAGAAGAGTAGAAGGACTTGGTGAGGGGAGGGGAAAGGTGACAGGATTTTGAACAGAAAATCTGCATGCCCAGATCTCAATATAAGAAACTGTTAGTACTGGTTGCTCTTGATTAAAATGTTTTGTAATCATTCATTCTGGTCTTTTAAGTTATTGTTTTGTTAATTCATTGTGTGTGTTTGTGCACACCCACGAACATGGCAACATATATACACAGGCACACTTGACTCTAAGCACCTGGAAGTTAGGGTTAAGATGTTTCTAGTTCTTTCAAATAATCCTTGTATAGAGAGTTTTTACTTCTTTTACTATGGTCATTCTTTATATGCCTGAAACAATGTGAGCTATATGGTATGCACTGAAGACATCCTGACTGAATGAATGCATACTCATATCCCTGCACACAAATACCCATCCCATGCAATGTTTTCCTCTCCTTGATCTGATTTGAATCCTGGCACTTTTTTCTTAATTCCTTTGATCCCCTGATTCAGCAGAAACAGAATCTGAAATGAACTGTCTCATTCCCCTCAGCAGGGCTGACGATAACCATTGAACTATAGAACATACTTGACTTCAGTTTTGATGGCTGTACTTGGTGGTTATGTATCATTCATGGAGGAAGGTTAAAAGTTTGTCCAGCTATGATCAATACCAGGACTACTTTACCTATTAGGGTGTATTTGACTTTGATCTTAAAAGCCTGTGACAATGTGACATCTTTCCAAAGCAATAAAGAAGGTTTACATATTCATTTCCAGCTGTTTCCCCTACCCCCAGGGTAGGGTCATACTAAAAGTGTGAGTTGAGAGAATTTCCAGTAAAAAATTCAGAACCACTGATTAGAAAGCATCTCAAAAGAAGGCCCATTCAACTTTTACCTCAACAGAAATTCCCTCTACAATATCTCCGGAAGTGGGCATCTACTCTCTGGCTGAGGATCCCCAAGTTAGAGGGAATTTAATGATACCTAAGGTGGTTCATTTACTTTCAGATAACTCATTTTGTTAGAAAGTTTTCTCTTATATCAACCCATACTCTGACTCTCTACAGTTTCTACCCACTTCCCTTGACACTGCCCAAGGGGCAATGCAAAACAAGCCTAAACCCAGATTTACTCTTTAGCATGTAAAATATTTCAATGCTATATTTAGATCCCTACTAAGTGGTCTCTCCTTTAGGCTACAAAAGTACTGATCCTTCCAACTGATGTTCAGGTAGTATAGTCCTTTTCTGTAGACACACTCCAGTTTATTAATGGCCTTCCTAAAATGCAGTGTCTGGAATAGAACACAATACCCCAGATGTGCTCTGATCAGGGCAAAGGACAATGGGATGATAACCTCCCTTGTTCTGTGCACTATATTTTTATTAAATGTAGTAGAAAAGGGCAATTTCTGAATAAACTTAATGAAGGTAAAGAAGCTATTTTTCTGTCCTATGTCTCCACACACAGTTTAGCGGCAATAAACAGTCTTTATATCCTGAATTACACAGAAGTAAAAACAGTCTGGGAGGCCTACAAATAAGGAACTGCAGTACTGTAATTCAGCAGTAATGTTACACCAGCATGAATCAAGCATTCCCAATCCTGCTGAGACAGCACTTGTTTTAATGTTGCTTTGAAACACACCATACCATCCTGATTCATTTAGCGGCAAATGTGGGCTGCCTTTGTCAGTTGGGACTCCTCCCTCCCCCCCCAAACAGAGATGAACAAACCTATTCTTTCAAAGCCCTGATGCAATCTCACAATTCTAAATGCCTTACATACTATTAGTTTGCTTAGAAACACCACTCTGAATCATGCTTGTTGCTTTTAGTTAACTGCGGGCAGTGTAAATGTGCAGTAAAACTGTGGGGGATCCATGCATCACCCACTCATCTCATGGAATGTGCCCATCTTGGCCTCACAGGGTAGTGAAGAGACATGCAGGGCAAGCACCTGCCCAAGGTACCTCACACATACATCCAGGTGGGATGGGACAATTTTGTTTCAATGCTTAAGTCTCTTTTTCTACTTCTTCCCCTACCTTCCCCCACCTCCACATAAGTACACACACAGACACACAGACACATAGACATACACACACCACATACCACACACAATCACACACAATTTTAATGGAGGCATTTCTAGGTAAGCTCAGCCATCCTTTTCCTTCTATGTTTCCCTGAAACATCTGAACATCTCCCCTGGGTAAAGGACATTAGCAGATCTGTTCTAGTGGAAGGTCATGGAGTTTGGAAGGTGTATGTCTCAGCAGTGCCATTCCTGTAGAAGATTAGATACATGCTGTCCTAGCCTAGCAGCTGCATAGCTAACATTCCTTTCCAACCCAAATCTACTTGGTTGTATCGGCTAAGCTTCCAGAGAAAACATCCAACATTCTGAGCCGAACATCTGATAATCCCCTGCTGCGGTGAATTTTTGATTTAAATATAACTGAGTTTCTCTTGGCTCTGGCTTAGCAGAGTTGGAACTCTTCTTTTAATTGTTGCTTCAGTATTGGCTTGGTGATTTGGCTGCCTATCCTTCCAATAGATTCTCCCTATAGATGTGTTTATTAATTGTGTGCAATAGAAATCATTTTGGCTGGCCTTCCAACACAATGGACTTTGCTAGTTGGAAGTAATAGTTGAAAGCTCTATTTCTGTGCAGAGAGAATACCCGGCTCTTAATGTAATACTATTACAACTATCAGTGACAGTGGCAGCTTTAGAGTGGTCACTTTTGAACTTGGCATTCAAAGCCCTCCACAACATGGTGTCAAATTGCCTGTCCAACCTACCTCACCTCACTCTACTCTTTCATTTATTCAATGACCCAAACAAATTGGACATTTCTCTGTTCCTTATTTTTTTTTTTTGCAATGATTCTGCCCTTTTGTACTTCTTCTATCAACCTTTGTTTATGCCATCCCTTATGCCTAGACTGAACTCCTCTCATCATTTTCTGTTGACATCTTTTCCTTCTATCAAAGACCAACTCAGATTCCATCTCACCGAATCCTTACTTCTCTTATTCCAAGTAAAAATCATTCCTCTCTCCTGAAATTTCTCACATTACTTTGCCTCTTCTGGACTTATTTCACTTACTCTCTCATGTGTTAGTTCCTTATTTATCCTTCCTCCATGGGAATGTAAGCCACTTGAGAGGAGCACGCATGCTCACCCCATTATCACACTGATTAACCACTACCATTGTGGAGAGATAACAAAACATATCTGCTTCCCTCTTCTCTCTTCTACCTTCATTATCTCTTATAGATCTAACCTCTACAACACCTCTTCCTTCTGTCCCCTTCTCTTAACTCACACAATTATGTGATGCTAATTCAGCCCTTCATTGGCTCTGGCCCAGAATTATTGAAATAGCCTTCTATTCTCTTCCCACCCTGATTCATCTGCCACACAGTTGCCAAACTGAAAGCATAAGGGTGATCATTTCTCTCTCTCTCTCTCTCTCTCTCTCTCTCTCTCTTACACACACACACACACACACACACACACACGCATGCATATACCAGAAGAAATTTCAATGAGTGGTTGCCACTTGCCCCTAGGATGTCAATTAATCAACAAGCATTTATTAAGCACAATGTTCTAGATTCTGTTCAAGAAACTGAGGATATCAGTATAAAGAGTGGAACAGTTCTTACTTACAACGAACTTTTATTCCAAGGGCAGAGACAAGTATGTGCGAACATATGTTCAGCATACATACAAAGGGAATAAACACAAATATAGACAAAGTAGTGGAATATAAGGTAGTTTAGGAGGGAGGTAACTAGCATTTGGGGTGGGTGCATCATGAAAGACTCCATGTTGAAGGTAGTTTTTGTTAAAGAAGAAAGACTGTATGAGGAGGAGGTAAGGAGAGAATGCATTGAATGACATTGTGGGACAACCATTGCAAAGATGTGGAGACAGGAGATAGAGAAAGTTGATTTGGCCAGATTTGTTTTTATTGTTGTTGAGTCATTTCAATAGTGTGTGACTCTCCATGACCCAATCTGGGGTTTTCTTGGCAAAGGTATTTCATATCACTTTACAGATGAAGAAATTGAAGCAAACAGCTTTAAGTGACTGGCCCATAATCACACAGCTAGTAAGTATCTGAGGCTTTATTTGAATTCAGGTCTCCCTGATTCCAGGGCCAGCTCTCTATCCAAGTGTCACCTACCTGATGCTTGGCTAGATTAAGTGCAAAAGGACAGACTACTGAACTAATGAAATACAGAGCACTCTGGTATAATCCCTAGCCCTAGCCCCAAAGAGTCCCAAAGTGGGACTGACCATGAAAGTCCTAGAGTGAGGACTAGTGAAGGCAAGAAGTCCACAGTGTCTTACCAATTCTGTCCCTGCCCTTAATGTAACCAATAAGGAGAGACTCTCATACTAATGAGCTTTGGGATGGGGGTACACTGAATAACATGCATCCTAGTGGTTGTTTTGAGATGATTTTTCATGACTTCCCCTCATACATCATGTATTCCAAACAAACTGGCCATTTTTCGTCATTTCAGCTTTATCCTTCAGGGCTTTTGCTTATAGTTGAAATTCTACCTCTACTTTTATATTCCCTAGTACTCTTCAATACTCAGTTGAGATGCCACCTCCCACCATACAAAGTATACACACCCCCATCCATATACATTTATATTTATATAGATGTATATCTTTATATTTATATTCATCTATCTATATCTTTAGATAATGCCCCCTCAAGTAATTATTCTGTATTTATTGTGAAAATATTTTATCTGAATTTATCTGTGTTTATATTATATTACCTCAGTAAATTGTATGTATTCTGAGGGTAGGTACTGTTTGATTTGTGTCTTTGTATATCCAGTTCCTAGAACACAGCATGTATAAGCTAAAATTATTTTCCTATTGATGAACTCTATTTCTCTTTCTCATATTTAGTTTTGGACTCATTATATCCCTCATCTGAATTGTATATTGAAGATTTATTTAACATGATTAACCATGTCACACCTTTGCTCAAAATTCTTCAATGACTCCCCAGTGCAGAGAGGAGAAAAGACAAATTCGTTACCTTGGTTGGCATTTAAAACCCTCTACAGTCTATCTCCCATCTATCTTTTATACCTAACTTCATATGGCTCTCCTATAATAACTTTATAAGGCAGGCTAATTGGCCTGCTCTTGCTGTTCCCCAAATTGTTCTCCAGCCCCTGATTAAGTGTTTTTGTTTTCTATGCTTAGAATGTCACCTTTCATCATCTACTTTTCCTTGAATTCCTAGTTTTCCTCAAGAGATCAGGTAAAGCTTCAACATGAAGCCTTCTCTGATTTCCCATGGTACTTTTGGCATACATTCACACTTTCCCCCCATTTTCCTAACAGAATATAACCTCCTTTGAGCAGGAACTTCTTTGTCTGAGCCTTTGTAATCTCAGTGCTTTGCACATAAAAGGTATTTTATTAAGGTTTATTGGATTGAAGAGAATTACTGGAAGAAGTACCCATGTTGATAGCATCATGGATCTATTTAAGATCAGAGACTGGAGATCAATAGTAGGGAATAATATGACTGCAAATGTACAGTAAAGAATTTCAGAATCACATTGCATCATGAAATTTGGAGCTGTAAGATACCCATCAGTAGGTAGGTGACTTAGTCATTAGAATATTGGACTTGGAGTCAGGAAGATTGGAGTTCAAACCCTGGCTCAGACACTTACTAGCTTTGTGATGCTGGGCAAATAACTTAAGCTTGGTCAGCACATCTCCCCATCTGTAAAATGGGAGCCATGGGAGTATCTACCTCTTAGAGTTGTTGTGAGGACCAAAAGAGATAACATGTATGGTGCTGTGCACCTTCAGTCTTACAGCACTAAATAAATGCTAACTGTCGATCAACCTCTTTACTTTGCAGATGAGGTAACTGAAACCCAAAATGTTGAATTGACTTGCCTAGGGATATTCAGCTAGTAAGTATCAAAGCAGAATTGGGATAACTTTGAAGGGAAGGGAACAGACACTTATTATATGCCTACTTTGTGTAAGGTCCTGCGTGAAGTGCTTTATGAATATCTTCCTAAATCTGCAAAACAATCCTATGAGGCAGATGCTGTAATTATCCCCATCTTACAGTTGAGGAAACTGAGGCAGGTGTAAGTTAAGTGACTTACCCACAGTTACAAAGTTAGTAAGTATCTGAGACCAAATTAGAATTAGGGTGTTCTTAATTCTAGGCCTACTGCTCTCTGCCCCATGTTCTAGAAACTCCATGTCTAGTGCTCTCTCTACTAAACCGGGTGCTTCTCCTACATCCACCATAAAAGAAAAGTGTATATTTACTTCTACATCCAACACACTACTGTTTTTCAACTAATCTAGGAAGGGAAACCATATTCATACAAGATCAAGGGCAAAAGTTAGTCATTTGCAACAGTATTTCTTTTTAAAAATATGAAATAATCCTGTTCCTCCATTGGTTTTAAATTTCACATCACATGTATATAATGTTCAATTTTGTTTTATTTCCCAATTGCTTCATTTCTCTGAGTTCCCTGGGCTTTAGATGATGTCTGCCCCAGCAGGCTTTCAGTTTAAATATGCATAGATATGTTTTCTTCTTTTGCAACTTCCTCATTTTTTTCCTTTGCCCTTGCAATCGTAAGATATCACAGCAATACAAGCAGAGATGAGAGCAATGAAAAGCTTCTGTTTGCTACTAATCTTCTCTCTGTTTATCTGGAATTAAATAACAGCCTTGTAGACAACTTCCTGGCTTACTAGGCTAAAGGAATATAACTGGTCTGAATAATTCTACATTAGGACCTGTAGTACTAAAACTAATCGCAACTCTGCTAGGTAACTATAACCAGTCTCTTTCTTTTTGAATACTCATAGCATTCCCTATATCACAGCAACCCCTGAGTTATTGATTTAAAAATCTAAAGCATCAACTATAGTAATAATTTACCCAAGTACATGTTAATTTACACAAATTCAGCCATTTATGCTAAACCACTAAGAACTTTATATAATTCTCTTGTCTGACTTAAATGACCATCCACTGAAGGAGGTAATACAAGCATTAATATTACCATGTTTCAGATAAGAAAAATGATAGTCAGATAACTGAATGACTTGGCCAAGATCACATTAAGTCCTATGTTATTAGCATTGATTGTATCCCTACAATGTAGTGATCTAGAGAATATCAGCACTTGCAGCAGCAGCAGCATCCTCATCTTAACCATTCTCATCACCTTCATCCTCATCATCATAACAACTAGTATTTATGTAGCGCTTTAAGATTTGCTAAGTGCTTTACAAATATATCGTTTCATTTTGATGACAATGTTGGGATGTGGGTTCTATTAAAGATACATGTAAAAGATGAAGAAACTGAGGCAAGCAGAAGTTAAATGACTTGGCCAGGGTCACATAGCTAGTAAATGTTTGAAGCCAAATTTGAACTCAGCATTTCTGGATCCCAGGTCGAGCATTTTATCCACTGAGACACCTAGCTGTCTCATATAAGGCACAGTTAAGAAGTGTAATTGCCTTCAATAACAATGCATTTCAAATTCTCAGCTCCATGGGAAAGGAAGCAGGTTAGATAGATGGTAATCAGGAATGACCTTTTCAGCTCTTTCATGGACATAACTAAGTCATTCTCTCACGTGATTTTCCTTGTCCTAGTTACTTTTTAGATAATGATAACAAAACCAACAGTTTGCATGAAGTAACTGAAAAAAAAAGTAATGCTTCCTTTTTTTAAAAAAATTACTTAGCCAGATCCTAAAAGCAGTTACAGAACTAATACTCAGACTCTTCAAGTGTAGGATTTTGTGGTGAGGCAATGGCTATGATACATTAAAGGCAAATATTCTTTTTCTAGTTTTTCTCATTTCTCATATCTGAGTATTTACTCACCATCTAGAATATTTAGTTCCCTATGGCACATACACCTGTAACAGCCAACTGATCTCGCCCACTGGGCTCAGGCAAATCTCCCCCTGAAGACACTTGAGTCAAATCCAAAATGCATCTTACCTCCGCAGCAGGGACACCCTCTGGTGGGCGACAGTGCAGGACGATCATCCCTTCAATAGGCACCTCCCTTCCCTGGGGATCTTGCTCAAAGTTTTTCCGTAAATCTGCAAAGAGTTCATCAAATTCGTCAGATATCTCAGGAAGGCATTTGTACACACTTGCTCAAAATACAATAAAGTAATGTACTGTCTGGTCTAGGAGGCTTTTGAGTAATAGAATTGCTTCAAATATTATGAGTCAGTTTTTAATCACTTCCTCCTTCTTTCCAGTTCTTTCAACTTCACATGAGAGTTTACAAAAAAAGAAAAAAACAAAGGTGACTGGCAAAGAAAAACCAAGATTTCCTTGGTCCATAAATTATACTAGTATTATTTACACAACATATAATCTAACACTTGCCCTAAGGAATCGATGGCAAATACACAGCAACAATACTGTTTTAAAAAATACATATTTTATTTTTATTAACTAAAGAATACATTATTAATCTGTATGTAACTTGTACTGTTCTCTAAGTCCTCTGGGGGCCCTAGAAAATGATAATAGAGTGAGATTACCTATTAGCCTTTTTATTTGTAACCAGAGAGAAGGGGAGGCATTCAATGACAAAAACAACTACAAAAATCTATAACCTATCCGACCAAACATACAATTAAACAATACAATGCCCTCCAGCCCCAGAGAAATGTTCTGCACTGGTGTGGTGTGCGTCACTGGGGACCCAAGGCACTTTACAAACAAGTCGTGCCATTAGCCTTTGACGCATGGAGGACTGGAGCATGGTGAGGTTAATTGGCTTGCCACTGGTCTCAGAGAAAGTCAGTGCCAGTACTGGGAACAAAATCTGAGATTCCTGACTTCCAACCTCTGATTGCTAACCAGCAGAGCAGCAGAATTCTCTTGTTTTGGCAAAGAGTACACTCTCTCTCTCTCTCTTTCTCTCTCTCTCTCTCTCTCACTCTCTCTCTCTCTCTCTCTCTCTCTCTCTCTCTCTCCCTCTCTCTCTCTCTCTCTCTCTGTTTCTGTCTCTCCCTCTCTCTCTGTTTCTCCTCTCTCTCTTTCTATCAGGAGTCTTATTGATGTGGCTACCATGTGATCATGTAACATATTATTTTTTAAAAGGAGTTTTGGCCTTTTCTGCTATTGAGAGAAAAGAACATTGTACTAATTTCATAGCACATTTACAATTCCAGCTGTTATTGAACTATATGGAATACTAAAGCCTAGCAAGGTTATTTACAATGCTTTCCCAAGTAAGATAACATTATTTTTTTTCTCCCTACTCTCTTTGATGATGCATTTTTTGTTTAAATTGAATATTTCAAATTACAAACAGTGGATTTATTAATTTAAGTTTCTTCATTGTTTAATAATGTGAAAGGAGCAGAGGCCTTAAATGTTACATTTTAAAATAAATTTTATAAATACGTTAAACTTTATTTTAGCAAATTAAAAATTCAAAGGTGGTATTTTTTAAGTATAGCAATTTGTATATTGTAATTCCTTAAATTTTTTCTTCTTCTTCATGTTTCTTTGTCCTGTAGTTATGTAGCAATGTCCTTAGTTATTCATTAGTTCATATGATGTAAGAGATCACCAAAGGACTGAAATTACTAGCACAAAGGTAGTAAGATCCATCCTCTCATTTTCTCCCCTCTCCTTTAAATTCTAAAGAACAGTTTTCTGCTATTCAGGGATCCATAAATTGCCACAGCCTTTTAAACTTATGATTCAGTTACTGGCTTGCAGTGCAGTGGAAGGCCAATACAGAGACTTATGTAATAACAGCTACTGTGAATGAGCACTGATATGAAATACTCAGCTTTTTCTGCACACTTTAGACGTGGAAATTCTTATCTGTTACTCCCCTGGGGGTATGTTAGTCAAGTCAAAAAGCCATGTTCCAGATTACACTAATGGGTTATTCATCACGAAGAGACAAACATGGATCTACCAGAAAGTGATAGTTACTCTTACCCATGAGGGGTTAGAGTCTGCTAATGGAAAGTTATTTGTTTGAATTGACTGTTTTATCTCCCAAGGGAAATTTCATTCAACACTACTAACATGGTCACTCTGGATTATACTAAAATACTTTCGGTCCAACATAGGAAGCCAGTGGTTAGAATCACCATCCACATATGTTTAGCTTGGACTAAGGAAATAGAGCCCATTCATAATTCTAGATTATTTCAAAACTTGTTGTCTTACTCAGACTCTCCATACCATTCCAGACTGAACAGGAAGCCTTGGAAGGAAAAAAAAAGTATTTCATCTGAATTATCAGATATCAACTTCCAAACTTACCATGCTTTATACAAAAGTAAATAAAAAGGGCCCATTCAGTGAGTCCTAAAACCATCTATTGTGATTCTAGACATAGTAAATGTTATCATGAATGCAGTCTCATTAATCTCATTTATATAACACTCAATTTTATAAAATGTTAAAAAAACCAATTTTTTGGAAGGGGAAGGAAGAGTTACCAGACTTATAATTCCAACAGCGTAGGAAATTTAACACTGTAAATTCGAAGAGCTACTCTTCTGAAATTTACAATCTTAGAAAGATACCTGAGGGCACTGTGAAGATAAGTGACTTGTCCATGTTCTCCATGCTCTATGGAGGCTCGTCCTCTATTCCTTATATTAAACTCTTCCAAATGATACCCAAGACAAATGGAAAGTGGAACAACAACCCCTTAATGCCCTCTTCCATAAGGGACTGGCAAGAGCGGCTTTTTTTTGTTTAGAATGCTAACACTTCTTTTTTTGTTTGTTTATTTCTCACCATTGTTCTACCCACATCTGATTTCCTTGAGTAGTTATTCATAATGAGGGAAAGATGGAATAAAATGACTCCCCGACCCCCCAACAACTGAGGACATGGTAAAGCAAGAAACTTCTACAAGATATAAATCACATAATAGATACCTGGAGAAATCAGCAGTGGCTAATAAGTAGAAATTTTGGCTTCATGTCAGGTCAGAGCATGGGACAGCAGAGACCTCTTTCTAAAGCTATTTGGTCTAGCTCTCATTTTCCTTTCATGCTACTATGTTAGAAAAGTCATTGTAGCACAAAAAAATCAATAAAAATTCAATTCAGAATAATAGTCCTTTGCTGCTCAGCAACACCAGGGAGTTATCAGCTCATTCCATGTTATGGGAGTTAATGCAATGATATAAAAATAATTTACTCATTCAAACCAAATCAGCCAATGAAAAATTATAGTCATTTTTTATAGTCAAAGTTAGAGTCATTTGTTAAGACTGCTGGGAGATCACACAAGCTCCCACGAGTTGTTGAAACACATTGGCATTGAAATCATCAGTTGAATTTGTCCACCTCATTTTGGTCTCACACACCAACAAAATTGTATTTCCCTTAATGAAAAGAGATTTGCAGATTAGTTATCTCAGATCATCTTAAAGTGATATATACAGGCCTTCAAAATACAGAAGAGATGCATTTCAACAAAAGATGGTGTCAGTATTTATAAGTTGTAATGAATTATGGAGTGGCAGGTAAGTGGTGCAGTGGGTAGAGCGCCATGCCTGGAGTCAGAAAGACTCATGACTTCCTGACTTCAAATATGGCCTTAGACACTTACTAGCTGTGTGACCCTAGGCAAGTCACTTAACCCTTTTTGCCTCAGTTTCCCTATCTGTCAAATGAGCTAGAGAAGGAAATGGCAAACCCCTCCAATATCTTTGCCAAGAAAATCCCAAATGGGATCATGAAGATTTGGACACAACTGAAATGACTGAACAACAATGAGTTGCTGAGCTATAATAACCACTTTGAGACAACAGGGTATCATAGAAAGAGCTGGATTTGAGATTACATGGTTTGGGTTCAGTTTTCAGTTCTGTTACTATATGTGTGACCCTTCTTGGCCCTTTTCCTTTTTTTTTAAATTAAGGAGTTAGATTATATGACGTGGTTGCAGCAATATCCTAAGGCTGTAGCCCATATACACTAAGCTAGTTGTTCCTTAAAAGATACTGAAAAAATCCTTGACACATTATTAACCCAGGGCTTGAACCATTGACATAGTTTCCTTGTATCCTAAGTAAAAAATAAAAGAAAACTAAAACAAAACCTAGCACAGGAGGAAGCAGAAGCCCTCCTCCTTCTGCCTCTCTGCCTACTGCCTCCACCCCCAGCTGCTGCTGAGAGCCAACACAGAGGCAGAGAAGCTGCACCCCACCAATGATGCATCCCTGCCCAATAATCTTTCCTGTGCAATGGCTAAATGAACTTCTTTTTGTTAATTGGTATAAGCAGTCTCCAATCGTCTCACTCTGCTCTAATCCTGAACACCAGACTGATCCGAGTCAGATTGGGCCTACAAGAAATGAATTCAAAATTCCCTTCTATTTCTAAATGGATAATATTGAGCCTCTATTACTGGCCTTTTTAATGCTCTGAGAAGTCAGTCCTCAGAACTTGCTGTAGCAAGATATGTATAAAAGACTATTTTATAAGGCAGACCTTGCTACAGCTTCAAAGTCCTCTTGTCTCTTGGTCATAGGCATGCATAGAGATGGACAAGAACATTATCAGACCTATATCTGTGGAGGCTCTACTATGTTCTGTTTGCCTTTGCTGTTCTGATGGCTTGGTCAGCTTTGATTTGTAGTTCCATCTCAATCTTTGGCTGTCAGATACTCCCAGGCTTTGCCCTGGATCTTTAGCTCATGGCATTTACCACTCTCTCCTCAACTACTTGATGCTCACAAGTTGAGAGTAAAGTCATTATAAAGGAAAATTTCATATATAGAATCCCTAATTTCCCTATAATTTACAAATGTATTCTTATCCCTAGGATTCCCTAGTATCACTGACATTTCTTCCACAGCCATTGCCAGGCCACTAATTCAGCAGCAATGTTGGACTGACAGTCACTGCATTGATGACGGTGATAGGGTACCAGCAGTAGCGGTAGTAAAAAAGAGTAGCATCAGAGATCCAAAATTCTGGAAGGGTTAACTACATTCATTTGTAGAAATACATGCTCAGAATAAAAGAGGCAAAGCTGTAGCACCGTACCTTTTATGAAATTTGTTTTATTCTTCAGACATTTTCAGTTGTGTCTGACTCTTTGTGACCCCATTTAGGGTTTTCTTAGCAAAGATGCTGGAGTGGTTTGCTGTTTCCTTCTCCAGCTTAGTTTACAAATGAAGAAACTGAGGTAAACAGGGTTAAGTGACTTGCCTAGGGTCACACAACTAGTGTCTGAGGCAGGGTTTGAACTCAGCTCTTCCTGACTCCAGAACTAGCACAATTTCCACTGTACCACCCAGCTACTCCTTGTATGTATTTAGCACTTAAATAAATACTCATTGGATTGAATCATGTTGGTCAAACTACATCTAGAAGATTGTGTTCCAGACTGAAGAATGAATTTTGGGAAAGACAGTGACTAAGGAGAGACTCTCCAAAGAATGGAAGAGAGGGAGGGCACTCAAATTTGCTCTCTGTATGAGCATTGATTGAAGGAATGGTTGATGTTTAGCCTCAAGCAGAGATGATTCATAGTAAAAATTGGGAAAAAGCTAGGTGACAAATTAGATAAAGTATTAGACATTAAGTAAAGAAGACTAGCACAAAAAATCCTGCCTCAGATACCCAGTACCTGTCAGTCTCAGGTTTTTTTTTTATTTGTACAACTGGAAACTAATAACTACCTTGTTGAATTGTGAGAATCAAATGATATTGTGTGTGTGTGCACATGCATATATATACATATATAAATACATGTATATATAAACCCACTTATGCATGTACACACATACACGTGTGTGTGTATACCACAACACACATGCACACACACACTTTGCAAACCTTAAAGTGCTACATAAATGTTGGCTATTACTTTTACTAAAATATATTCATCTTCAAATAATCTGAGTCACTCTAATATGGAAGTTAGATTAGCTTTATTTCAAGAGATTTTGAAAAAACTTTGAAAGGAAGACCTTGCGTCAAATGATTAATGGGTCAAAATTGTAGGGTGGTAGATTTTTACTTTATATAAGGATGGACATCTAGGAGATTTGAGCTGACTAAAACTGGAAAGGGATGTTTTCCTATAACTGGAGATGATTAAATAAAGATTAAATGATTGACTCACTTCCCTCTCAAGAATGCTTCAAAGGGCGTTGTACTGTTGGGCAGAGGTTATTATAGATTTCACTCACAGTCCTTTTCATTTATGTTTTCATTTCTAATTGTTTAAGTTAATGTAATACACACATGTAACCACATATGTATGCATGTGTAGATATGTGTGTGTGTGCATGCATGTGTGTGTGCGTGTGTGTGTGTGTATGCATGCGGATTCTTCACTAAGTCCTACTCTTATGTCTCTCTGGTTCACAGAAATAGTGCTGGATTCCCAGAGGCTGTCAATATAACCCAGGCTTAGGGAGTCCTAGTATCCTAGGAAGGTTTTAAATACAGGCCCAGCAGTGGGATATAATCTAAGGACCTATGAAGCTTTCTGTGGAGAGGCTCAGATCAAGGTAGTTAACCAGCAGGTGACTAATTTTTCACCTCAGTAACTTCTGAAGTTATGTACTAAGGTGGGTGGTTGTGGGAGTGGGGAGAAAATTGCAATCTACATCAATGAAAGAATCATACGCATCAGTAAAATTACATATCTTCTGAAGTATTGAAGTATATGGAAATATTTTCCTGATAATAAAATCTCCAAAAGAGTGCTTTTTTTAAAGAAAATTGAGTTTCCATATAGTGAAGTACTCAAAATTTCAGCGAAACAACAAATCTCAAAAAAAGACCCTAACAGGGACAGTTAGGTGTTGCAGTGAATAGAGCACTGGCCCTGGAGTCAGGAGGACCTGAGTTCAAATCTAGCCTCAGACACTTGACATACTTATTAGCTCTGTGACCTTGGGCAACTCACTTAACCCCAATTGCCCTGCCTTTCCTTCTAAAAAAAAAAGGAAAAAAAGACCATAACATTGCATGACAATTTATTTAGGGAACTTTCATCCTCTTCTGCATAATTCATACTATAAAGTAAAAAAAAAATCAGAAAACAGATAGTCTGCAACTTTACACTCTGATTCCATCCCTTTCCTTGTTTGATTGTCTACTTCTTGCCTCACCACTCCCCTTCTTCCAAAAGTAAATACTCTACTCCTTGGCGAAATAATATTGCTCCGGTCATGTTCTTACTGAGTTTTTGTTTTGTTGTGTTTTGTTCTTTTCGGTTCATGGTGCATGAATAACAAACTCATCACAAATGCAAGCATGGTCCATGCAAGGAGTATCAGACATTTTCCATTTCAATGAGTGCTTAATGTCATTTCTGAAATAAGTGACACAACATGGTTCAGTTGAATCAGTGTGAGGATATGAGCTGGGGACTCCTAACATTTACAAGCTATGTGACCAACCATAGGAAAGTTAGCCAATCTGTCCAAGCTTAAGATCCTCATCTTTAACTGGGTTAGCAAACACAGGTATTACCTACTTTGCACAGTGGTTTGGAGGGCTGAATAAAAGAACACACACATATAAGCAAGTATCCATATACATGCATGTACATATATGTGTATAAATACATGTTTGCAAACTTTAAAGTGTTAAGTACATACCTATTGTGTGTAGTACATACCTAGGAGTTACAACATATAGAGAACTAACTTGCATAAGGAGGACCTAAGTTAGAATCCTGTATTCTGTCTGACCCTGCACAAGTAACTTATCCTTTCTAAGTCTCAGTTTCCTCATCTGTAAAATGGGCATAATCACAAGCACTTGCCTCACAAGGTGGTTGTGAGAATCAAATGATATAAAGAGAACAACAGCGAGGTGGCGTATTGGAGTGACAGGCCTGGAGTCAGGAAGACTCATCTTTCTGAATTAAAATCTGGCCTCAGACACTTACTGGCTTTGTGACTCTGGGCAAGTCACTTAACCCTGTTTACCTCAGTTTCCTCATCTGTAAAGTGAGCTGGAGAAAGAAAGGGCAAATCAGTCCAGTATCTTTGGCAAAAAAAATTCCCGAATGAACTCACCAAGAATCAGACATGATTAAAAACAAGTAAAAGACAACAACAGATACAAAGGGCTTTGCAAACCTTAAGCATGCTATCCCAGCATGACGTAGGAGTGGCAAGAGCACAAGTCTCACAACCAGAATGCCAGAGTTTAAGTCCTGGCTTTAATAATTATTAGCTATGTAACCTTGATCAAGTCACTTCATTTATCCAAGGATCAGTTTCTTCATCTGTAAACTGGAAATGCTGATACCTACAATGCACACCTCATTGACTTCTTGTAAGTAAATTACATTATACACTGTGGAGTATGAGAGCCATGTGAGCATCACTATTATCCTGTTGCCATTTCCCAGGGTGAGGCAATAAAGACAAGGAAAGTGAAAGAGAACATTAAGGTGTTTTTGTTTTTTTTTTAATTACCTTAGGCTTTAGTTTTTGCCGGACCATCTCTCTAATATTTGGACTACTGATCCACGATACTTCCTTGTCCTGGCATCTTCAACCAGGCAATTGATGATTCACCATGGTTCATAATGGCCATGAACATGTAGAGTCCAAAGGAAGCTACCTGCAGAACTGAACTATTTAAGGCCTCTGGGCGTCCCTTCCTATAACACAGCAACAAAGGCTTCTGGATTAGTAACAAAGTTATGATCGAAGCAAGCTGGTCTTGGGTGAATATCAAGTTGTCACCACCTTCCTGGCATTTTCACATGATTGTGGGGGGTGACAATACACTTAAATCAGTTGTGAGCAAAGATAGAGATTTTAAGCCAATGTTAGCTTGGGGAAACCCTTTCCTTTTTCCTCCATACTGTGAAAAGCCCTCTTCAGGTAATCAGAGCAAAAGAAACCTGCAAAGTGTTTTATACAAAGAATGACCTAAAAATGACCTTAGGTTTTTAGTACTAGTTGTCTCATTAGGATTCTGGGCCACTAAGGAAGAAGGAAAAGGAAAAAAAAGAAGAGCTTAAAAAGGAAAAGCCAACACAGCAGTAAGAAGAAATAAAATGCATTTTTTAAAGCAAGACTGTTAGCTTTCTATTTCTCACCATATCCTGGATCCCTTTCTCAACCCGTGAGGCCAACAGAACTAAGTAAAGGACTCTATGAGTGTGTAAACTGCCAAAAAGCCCACTGAAAATTCTGGCTTCCCTAGTCCCTGACTCTTAGATCTTAAAAGGACCAAAAAGTTGTAAAAGACAAATTTAAATCATGCTTCTGCCAGACAGGTGTACACGTGCAATTATATATGTACACATACACACACAACACACAAGAATATATCAATGTATGCATATATATGGTGTATGTGTCTATGCAAATACATACATGTGTCTTTGTATGTGTATTTCTGTGCATATGGCATGGTCACATACCCAGTGAATCCTGCTTTTGTTTGAGTAGTTTCAATAATGGCTAGCTCATTACCTCAGGCAAACCAGACCAGTCTTTGGCTGCTTTGGCTGTTAGAAAGTGACAGAAACCAATATTGAGTTGAAATTTCCCCTTGTATTAAAACGTGCTGTTGAGTTGACATTTCCCTATGCAACTGCCACATATTTGTCTTAGTTCTGTGCTTTATGACAACAGAATATAAACTCCTTGAGGACACAGACCATTTTCACACTGTGTCTGTGACCCTGGGTCAAAAGTGACAATACCATATGCTCAGAGACGGAGACAGTTTCTCCCAATCACTGATGTCATGAAAGTAGGTGTAGCAGCAGGCACCCTCGCATACCCAGGATGGCTGCTAGCACAGGTTCTTTGATCTGTTCTTCTAAAGGAAAGCAACTCAAAAAGGGGTTAACAATCTTACTTTAATCAAACATATATAATTTACCTAGTTCAGGGGGAAAAGTCAGCACCCTGAACTTCAGAGAAAACAAACAGAAGTTATGAGCAGACAAAAAAAAATATAGAAAGAGAAAATAACACAATTCAACAGACAGTGCTTCTAGCTGTCTGACCATCACATACATATAGTTAGTTACCAGAGAGAGAAGCACCAACATCTGGGTTTTCAAAGCCAGGGGGCTCAACAGCTGCCTAGAGTCTCATCTGGCCAAATCATACAACTCTTCCCAAAGTGAAATTCACCTAAGCCTATCAAGGGGAAGGGAAGATCTTCAAATTCCCATTACCATTACAATAGGGTATCTAGACTATTTGCAACAATTTCTTGGAAGAAGTTGGATCAAGAAGTAGAAAGTTCATAATTATTCCTTCATTTTTATACCACAAGGACTTTCTAGAGTCAAGCACTTCTGATGCTCTGCTTTACCCCATAAAGACCTGTAGGCCTGTGCTGTTCAGAGCCACCATTATGCCCAGTTTGAGCATCAGGTGGGATAGTTACCATGCATAGATCATTGCAGAGAGATGATTGGTGAGAGCCCTGTGCATTCCCCTCGCCTCTGAGCTGTGAAGGATGCTACGGAGCAACTCTTTGCACTTTCCATGAGAGGGTGAAGAGAGTAAGCAGGAAAAGCCATTCCTGCTTCTAGAGACAGAAACATGTGACATTTGCTTACAGTCATTTTGTATGAATTGTGTCTGTCTGATTGTCCTTTAACATCCTTGCTCTTTTTTAAGATTTTGTTTATTCATATACATATGTATTTATATGTGTGCACACATATGCATGTATTCACGTGCATATATACATGTGTATTGTGTTTATATGTAAATACATGTATATAAATTACTGTTCATTAACCATTGTTTCATGTTTAATATTAGTCATGGCAATAGTAGTTTAGCAAATGAACTCTGGGAAAAGAGGGAACATTATCTTTCTCTAGTGCAAAGACTGAGGAAGAAGCAAGTTATTAATTATCAATCAAGAAACATGTATTAAGTGCCTACTTTGTCACAGACCCTGTACTAAGTGCTGGGGTTACAAGAAAGGCAAAATACAGTAACCATCCTCAAGGAGCTCCCATTCTAATGGGAGAGACAACACACATATACATATACACACACACACATATATACATCCATGTATGTGTGTATATATACACATACATAGGATAAAGAAGAAATAATCAGTCAATAAACATTTATTAAGCAACTTTTATGTGCTGGGCACTATGCTAAGTGTTGAGGATACAAATATAGACAGTCTCTGCCTTCAAGGAGTTTACGATCTAATTGAAGAGACAACAAATAAACACATATATATGAACAAGTTATATAGATGATAAACAGGAAATACTTAACAGAAGGAAGGCATTAGAATTAAGAAGGACTGGGAAAGGTTTACTGTAGAAGATAGGGGTGAAATTCCAAACCTGATGGGTCCAGTCTGCTACATTATTCCTTACCTGGATGAAGGGAATAAACAGAAGTATTATACAGAGAGGCATTCCCAGTTAAAATGAATCCAAGAAAGATCCGCCTCCTGCTATTTTATGAGCTTTCAAGGGACAAAACAGGGGAAAGTGATGTCTTTCTAAAATCCTTTACTGTTACACACCTATATACACCCTCCTATATCTACCTTACCTTTTAGCAGAAGCTTACTGGTGAATAAAGATATCTATAGAGTGAGAGATTCCTTAGTTTCCTTACTTCGCACCTACATATGTGACAAGTATTATAAGTAGAGGCAATATTCCTTGGAGACTTTTATTATCATTAATAAATTTTTCACAGATGAAAGTATTCTCCTATATGTACTGCCTTCCCTCCAGTTTGTATTACATTAGTTTGCATTTCTAACTGTTAGTTCAGGCCGTGACACATCTTAGAGTGCAGGTGCTGGAGTCAGGAAGACTCATCTTTCCAAGTTCAAATCTGGCCTCAGATACTTAAGTGACCCTGGGCAAATCACTTAACCTTGTGTGTTGCAGTTCCTTCACAAAGAATCAGACACGACTGAAAAATGACTGAACAACAATTAAGAATTGATTGGAACCATTCATTCCAGAAATGAAAAACAATCCATGAAACCAAAATAATCCCCACTCTCAATGAAGGTTAACTTATATTAAAGATAAACAACATGTACTTTTTGGGAGGAGGCCACTAGCAACTGGTGACATGGGAATTGGGACAGACTTCCTGCTGAAGGTGTCTGTAGAGCTGAGCTTCTAAGGAAACTAAGGCATTATATAAAATAGAAAAGAGGAGGGAGTGCATTCCAGACATGCGTAATTGCTTGTACAAAGGCATAGAGATGGGACCAATTATATGTAAATACAGATAGATCTTCTAAGTGGCAGACCTCCAAATACTTTAAGGCAACTATCCTGTCTCCACTTTGCCTTTCTTCTCCAGGCTGAAGATGCCTAGTTTCTTCGAATGACCCTCATGTGGCACAATTTTCATCCTTACTATCCTAGTCACCTTGGGCAAGTTTTGAAAATTTAATTCCTTAGGATGGCTGATATAGACTTTAGGCCTTTATTATAACACATGAGACCTGCCATCGCAATGTATGCATTCACATACTATGATGAGCAGAATGCTGAAGCATTAAATTATGCCAATTTCTCTCTCTTCACAACAGCTTGGACTAAACAGTTGGGAGCTGCATACTTGGTCTCTCCTTAGTCACACAACTTCAGAGTCTGAACGAATCTCAGAAATTATTAATCAAATCCCTATGTGCTCATGGATTCTCTCTATAAAATTCTCGACTAATGATCATCCTCTCTGTATTTCTTGAAGACCTCTAGTGATAAGGAACTCACTACCTCCTGAATATTCCTACAGGACAGAGTCTGACATTCCCCGTTGTTTCAACCACTTGTCATCAGACATGGTCTCTGTCCTTCATTTCAATTAAATGCAACTCAGTTCAAGTTATTTCAACTCAACTCAAAAGTATTTTTTTGAACACTGACAGAATAGAACAATGGTCCTTCCTTGGGTTTTGCAACCTTCTCCTGTGGTAAAAAGAATGTATGCATTTAGAAATACAAGGATCAGTCTGCATGGTTACTTCCCAAGTGAACAAAAGTTGTATAGAAGCATACAGGTGGAAAAAAGCATACAGGAATAGGCTAGAACGAGTTCCATGATATGTTCATGTTAGGAACAATTTGTTCCATTCTAGTCTCGTCCTTTCCCTTACTAAACTCCAGCTTGTAAGGAGCAGCTGGACAGGTCAGGGAGGACAATGATAACCCTGCCTTAGGCAACGTATTTACTGGGACTTGTCCTTTTGATCTATGGCTTGACTGTGAGGCCAGATGCTAAGTCAGCCACATGACTCCACTATGAAGCATTACCTGCAAAATGTCCTTTCCAGAAGATGCACCCTGCATGTGGAAGGACATTGTGCAGATGGAGGTTCATAAAGGCAGCTCAATGGTGAAATGTCCTTTGTACTTCTCGATTTGCTGTCTTCTTCTTTAAGCTTTCAAGGGAGCTATAAACCTGTTTTCTTGGGAAGGGACAGGAAAATGTATACTCCAGTGTTATACTGTATTCTGACTTGAATGCTTTAATGAATTAGAGTCTCCTGGACCAAAGATAGGCTTCTTACCCAAAGAGCCCCAGAACAACCCCAGCCCACCCAGAGCTTACCCCCAAGAGATAGAAGATAGAGTCCACCATATTAGCACAGGACTCCTCTCTTTAAGAGCCTCAGCCTGACAGTTGTCCACCCAGATCCCACCAGGAATCCTGGTTCCCAGGGGTCATGGTATTATGTCCCTCTAGATCCCTGTCTGCTGTAAGGATATGACTGCTCACACCATCTCTTTGATAAGCAGAGAATCAATGATTACAATGCTTCAAATAAGATAGAGGATCACCAGGTCTTACAATATTCCCTACCACAGGCCCCTAAGGACCACTGAATCTCATCATTTGCCCTGCTGATATATTCTCTAGCACTGACATCTACTATACCCTTCAACCCTAAGGACTTATGGGCTCTGCCTGCCAACCTGCTCTAGTACTCTAAAGACCATGGGGATTTCCCATCCATCTTGCTACTGAACTCACCTTTTTGTATTATTGCCCCCAAATAAAATGTGAGCCTTTTGAGAACAAAAACTGTCTCACTTTCATAATTGTATCCCTGGTGCTTAGCATAGTACTTCTCACACAATAAGCACTTTAAAAAATGCTTTCCAATTCTATTTCATCCTACTCCATTTTAATGATATGAGTTAAAGGTTAAAGAGTAAAATTAAAGAGGTTTTTTTTTAGCTTCTACAATTGCAGATCACAGTACCTTAACAGGTTTTTTTTGATCTGCAAAACTAGTTAATTTACCTCCCCCTACCACACAAACACTACACACACACACACACACACACACACACACACACACACACACTACACAACACAAATCTTCCATAGACTATGTAATAAAAAGAGGCCTTATTCTGGTTCTTTTATCATCCATCCATCCATTAGTCAATAAGAATTTTTCTTTTCTTTTCTTTCTTTCTTCTTTTATTATTAAGACTTGGTCTCCATATCTGGAACAGGTTGGAGGTGTAGCTACCACATAGAGGCCTGATTCCATTGCTAATCAACATGGAAATTTTCACCTGCTCTTTTACCAACCTGGACAAATTTGTCCCTCTCTAGGCACTCTAGTGGCCTCCGGTTCCCTGGGGCTCATGATATTTGTGCCATATCTAAGGTGAACACCTGCTTGGCTTTAACCTACTACAGTTCCAAGCTCCAGAACTCAAATGATCCACCAACCTCAGTCTCCCCCATAGTAGGAATTACATTCATGTACCAACCTGCTCAGCCACAACAATAATTTCCTAAGTGTGTATTATATATTGGCACTGTGATAAATACTGGGTATATAAATGAAAGTTAAAAAAAAGCTTCTGCCTTCAAACAGCTAACATTCTACTGAGAAAGGCAACATTTAAATAAGTAGGTATATATTAAATGGGCAGCTAGGTAGTGGAAAAGATAAAGAGTACTAGGTCTGAAGTCAGGAAGACTCATCTTCCCAAGTTCAAATCTGGCCTCAGATACTTACTAGCTGTGTGACCTTGGACAAGTGACTTAGTTTTATTGGCTTCAGTTTCTTCACATACACAATGTGCTGCAGAAGGAAATGGTAAACTATTCCAGTATATTTATCAAGAAAACTCCAAGTGTGGTCACGAAAAGTCAGATATGACTAAAATGATGTAACAATAAATACATAAAATATATATGGAATAAATGGAAGTCAAGGGACTGAAGTTGGATTATAGGGTAAAGGCCTCTTACAAAATGTAGGATCTGAGGCTGAGTTTTGAAGGAAGCTGAAAGTTGTCAAAGGGAGAATGGAGAGCATGCCAGGTATGGCGGACAACCAGAGGAAATGCACAGGGAGGAGATAGAGATGGAAAGTCATGTAGGAGGAATATCAAATAGGTTAGTTTTGCTGGGTTGTTGAGTTATACTCCATACTTATATGGAGTATAAGAAGATTGAAAATGTAGGAAGGGCACAGATTACAAAGAGCTTTAAATACCACAGACTTGATATTTAATTCCTGAGATAATAGGGAGCTACTGGAGTTTACTGAGTTGGTGGGGCGAGAAAAAGAGGTCATAGCTGTGCTTTAGGTAAATCATTTAGGCAGCCAATGGATTATAATAGAGAGAGACTTAAGGTAAAGAGACTAGTCATAAGACTATTATAACTAACTATAACACTATTATAAGACTATAAGGCTATTCAGTAGTTCAATAGAGAGGTGATGAGACCCTGAATTAGGTTGGTGGCTGTATGGGTGGAGGAAAGGGTGCCATATATGAGAGATGTTCTGAGACTGTCTGAGTAATACTCATTCTCATAGCATGACTGTCCCACTTCCTTTCTATACATATGCCTGTGATAATATCTATTAAGCCACTTCCTATATACCAAGTCATCTTTGCTTATATATGGAAGCCTGCATACACCCACCACACATCTTTACATTTAAGTTGGGTTTATTTATAATTTTACTTTGTCTGAGAATGTGGTCTTCCATGATTCATAGCCATAAAACCATATTTTCACTGAGAGAATATTGATGTTAGGTTTTGTTCCCCCCAACATTGGCAGTCTGGGATCATTGAAAGCACAGTTCTATTTCCCAAATACAATCATGCTCAATCTCTTCTTCCTACTTGCTTCCAGCATTACATACCATCAGGTATTTTTGTTGCTGGCTGATGAAGGTAGGGAAAGAATTTTACAAACCAAAATAAGACTTGAACTGTATCTTTTCCCCCCTTTCCTCTGGTTTTTAGCATAATTTCACAGGTTATTTTAGGGCTGTCTGAAGCATGCAGCATATCTGAATTCCATAAAGTGAGACTCTTTCATGCTTTACTCAGGATTTATCACATTTCAGTGGCTTTTTACAAAACTGTTTTCCTTCCATGTGTTATGTTACAGGTAGAGAATGTCAACCCTGTGACTATGTTCCTTGGTGTCCCCATAACGGGTGAACAGAAAAAGACTAGTGTCTACAAAGAGGAGAACCACCTAAGGGTTAATGGAATAGGCTCAAAATTTTGCAGGCAGATGAAGAAGCATCCAAAGGAGAATGTGAGGAGGGAAAGCTTGGGCAAAGTGGCCAAATGCTCACACACAGAAATAAACAACCACGAATAATTGAATATTTCAACTCTTGACAACCATCCAGCAGCAGAAGTAACAGATGCAGCAGTGTGCTTGTCTAACTTTGGCTTGATTGAACCAAACAGACTTGTGAGGTCCTGTGGGAGTAATTCCCTGCCGAGTGGTTTGTGCCAACTTTGTGAGGATTTTTTAGACAAATTCAACTTATTTATTTATTTTTACCTTAAAACACATACATAACCCACTCACATATTTTGCACTGTTGTCTCCAGTATTGTATTTCCCAGTTCTTGGCAGTTGGCCGGAGAGTCAACATTTCCCTGATGCAATGTGTAACTATGATAGTGTAACGAAAACTCAAGGTGACAGAACACTTTGGCTCTTAGGGTAAAACCTCTATTGGTTGCTGGTCACTCAGGTGGTGATTGGTGCATGACTGCATAATAGATGTGCTATCACTTTACCATGAGAGGAGCAATAATTTACAGAGATTACTTAGGGAAATAGCCACTATTTTCCTGAAGCTAAAACAAAATAAAATAGGATCAGTGTCTGGAATTTGTAAAGAGTTAAATATAGTCTCAATTTAAAGAAGAACTTCCTACCAATTAGAGTCAATTAGAGTTAAGTATAGGCTCCCTTGGGAGGTTTTTTTTTTTTGTTGTTTTTATCTGGAGTTTCTCAAGCAAAGGTGGGATGAATTCTTTTGGGATATTGTAGAGAGGATTCTTTAAGGCATAACTGAGCCAGAATAGTCATTGAGGTTCATTTTAATCTTGCTATGATTCTGTAACTTTCCTGTGTTGTGTTTCTTATATTCCCATTTTGCTTTAAATGTGATGATGACAACGATGATGATGATGATGATGATGATGATGATGATAGATGTAGCACTTCTATAGTGCTTTTGGGTTTACAAAGGTCTTTACAAATATTCTCATGACAACCCTTGAAAGTATATGCCCATTTTACAAATGGTAAAACTGAGGTAAATAGAGGTTAAGTGACTTGCTCAGGGTCCCATAGCCTGCAAATGTCTAGAGCTAGATTTGAATGGAGGTCTTCCTGACCTCAGGTCCAACACTTTATCCACTATACCAACCAGCTGCCTGAATAAGAAAAGTGGAGAATATCTTAGTTTGGTCTGAAAGCAAATAACTTGAATATGGAGTCAAGACATTAGAGTTCCAATTATGACTTTGCTCTAATTAGTTGTGTGAGTTTGGATAAATCATTTAACTCTCAATTTTTAAGTTTTTTTATTTTAAAATGTAGTGACCACTGAGGCATCAGCAAAGCTTCTATTACTCCAAGGAGAGCTATGATAGCTAAACATGTCTGGTCTTTTGGAGAACGGGCTTTTTTCTTGTAATATTATGGCTGAGAATAAACACTCATATTTTTCTAGAGAAGTCTTTTAGGAAAGAGCTATATGAGGTATCCCAAAAGTCTTTGTGAAGTTTTAAGCTATTAAAGTTCAAAATTCTACAGAGACTTTTGGGATATCCTATATAAAGGCACAGAATTGCATTTGAAAATACCACACTCTTTGACAGCCTATGTTCGAATTCAACCTTTGCCCAAAACCTGTTAACTGTCAACCTGGGCAAAGCACTTCATTTCTGTGGGCCTCTTTTGCCTCATCGGTAAAATTAATGGACTAAAGGATCTCTAAGGTCCCTTCCTCCTCTAAATCCTATTATCCTTGTCTTACAAAGTCATAATAAGCAACATTATATTTATTGGTTTGAACGGATCCAAAGGACCCAGGTGAGCCTTTCGATTACTAGATGAACAGCAAAGAAATAGAATGGATTTTCTAGGTCAGGGTAAATAAACATCATTACCAAATTTTAATACCAGAAAATATTGAGCCAGAAATTATTGGAAAAAAGCATCTTAATGATTATTTAATCTAACTCCTTCTTGGTAGAGATGAAAAAAAAAAAACTAAGATCAAGAAGGATTATGCACCTTACTCACAAAGGTAATAAAGAAAAGAATCAGGACCATTTTTTTCTAACTCCATGAGATTAAAGATAGGTAAATTCAGGCCCAAAGAGGTTAACATTCCTCTTATTTTTAGATAATAAAACTTCATTTTGGTAAGTACTGAGAAACTTAAAAGAAAAAGACTACAGGCAGGAAGCATCACATGTATATCAAGTGAGTAGCAGGATTGATTAGGCAATTCTAACCACCATTCCCTACCTCCAACTCCTCCCCCCCACCACAGTGCCCTAGTATGATATCTAGGTTCCATTATCCCATATTAGACAGTGAGGGTAAAATGCAGATTTTAAGAGGAAAATTTCACTTCTTGAGAAATGTAAATGTCTCTTCAAACAGCAACTCGGGTCTCCTCATAATCCCTGTACTATTGACATATGCTAGGAACAGTCTCCATGAATTCTCACATAAACCCCCCTTGCCCTATATTTTTTATGGCAGTCTCACAAGAAGTCATTTGAATAAGACTGGAATAACTGACATTGTCCTTGGTATCTTGATTACTTACTAGAAAGCTTCTATGCATTTTACTGTGACTTCCCCTAGAGAGAAACCACTTACAGGAAGAAATGAGTGATTTTATTTTGTTTTATTTTTAAAGAAAAGAAAATACTCTGTGTCATCCCAAGCAGGAGGGCAGGGCAATTTCCCCCTTTGTGGGACATAAAGGCATCAGCTGTTGTCAAAAACTTTGTTGTAGACACCAATATCTCTACCCCAATCTGAGGTTGCCTAGGGTCATACTATATAAGCCATACCAATTCAAGATTCTGGAGCTAAATTTGGAAGACTGTCTTTCTATTGTAAATCCATTGGGGTTGCCAAAAGGGAGAATGAGAAAGCTGGGCAAGATTTGTATAGAGGAAGACTATGGCTCTGGGGATTCTGAATACCTGGGCAGCTTTTCCTAAGTGTTTTTGTTTGGGGTTCTCCAACGTCATGACTGTCCTTAGGAAGAATCTTAAGCAGTGGGCTGTACCATAAACTGTGAGTTATTAGGTACAGCATACACCTAAGGGTTGTACAGTGATGACATGTATCAGGTCTGCCATGGCTATGTGCTTCACAATATTGTCGGAACTTTTCCTTAGTCTCTTATATGGGCCTGTGTCACAGGTCATAGGATCCTGAAATAGAAACATCGTGATGAATCTGGAGCAACCTGGGAAGGCATGTTTTCCTATTTCTGCCTATTTCTATATTCCTGTTTTTTCTTAGACCAAGCTAGTGCACATTTAAAACCAATTTCTATGTTTTAAGATTCATAGAATAGATTTAACAGTGGGACACAAAGAGCTCTTAATGACTTCTTATTTTTTGCAGATTTTCATGGGCATTGAAGGAAAAAAAAATACATTGCTTGTGCTTTCTCATAAATGACTCCTAACTGCTGTCTTTGGGTACTGTACACAGCAGCCCATTCTGACAGATTTTCCTCTTGCATGAACAGTCCTTACCTGGCATTGCTGTGACACTCGGGTGTTCACAATCAAAACAGAAACTCTTAGCCAAATAGACTTTCTAAATACACTCCAGAGGAAATTATGAAACAGTTAAGAAGGAATTTAAGAGAAGTAAGTGAATCTGATATGGATACAGGCAAGTCAATCTATGTCTCATTGTCAGCAATTTAGGACCCTGAAAAAAGTCATCTGGAATCACCAAAAAGCCTGCTTTTACTCTTGAAATATGAGAAAATGTATTATGACTTCAAGGACATTTGGTGTTTATAATTTAGGACACTCTCTCCATCAATGGAGATCACAGCCAATCTAGTTGGTCTTTGAGAATTGCCATGGCTGAAAAATTCACCATTCTATGGCCAACCTGGAGATAAACCTCTTTGAACATAGCAAGGATGATCCTAGAATGGAAGGGAAACTATTTGTTGCCAGGTCTATATTGGAAACCTTTTCAGTTTTTTAGGACCTACAGGGCTTCTGACCTTTTAGCAGAACCCTTGAAAGCCTAGGAAGTTGCTTGAGAAACTTAGAGGTTAAATGAGTTGACCTGGGTCATATAATCAGTAAGCATCAGAGGTGAGATTTTAATCCAGGCCTTCTTGATCACAAGCCCAGTACAAAGATATTCACAGAATTTGAGTTTTGGAAGGGAATTCAGCAGTCATATTGTCCAATCCATACATGCCCTATAACACTGACTCGGTGCAAAAAACATTCCTTTGGTAGGAGAGACAAAAAGGAAAATGACAAATCTACTTACAGGCTATGCGAACTGATGCTTTCCGGCTCTTAGAGGTACCCAAATGGCTCCATGCAACACACTGGCACCAATAGTCTTCAGGTCCATGAAAATCCTCCACTTGCTGCCTGGTGACATTGATGAACACTTCTCGGACCTTCAAACCTGACAGAAGAAGATAGAGGGAATCATCTGATATGGATATCTTACTCCAGCAGAAAGTTAAGGTGAGCCAACCCATTTCTTTTTTAATTAAACAATTCTGTTTTTAATCAAAGCAAAGCTTTAATTACTTTGACAATAATATATTCCTGCTAATTAAATTCTAACAGCTGAGTAGGCCAGAACACACACATATAAAGAATTATTAACCAATGGGGCCTTTGGTGGAGTTTCAAAGGTATCTCAGAGACTTGACTATGTATGAGGGCACATTTACACATGTATTCCCCAAATGCTGTGACAAACATAATATTCTGTTTATCTCCATATATAGATATAGCACTAATATTCAAGCAGCCACTGTAAGATTTTAGCTCCCGATGTTCATAGGATCAAAACTTTAGAATAAGAAGGCACCTTAAAGTCTATCCAACTCCTTTAGATACTGGGTAACTAAAGGTTAACTGATCTGCTCAAGGTCTTCAGTGTCAGAGTCAAGATCTGAATACAAATTCACTGACTCCAAACAAATCCAGTGTTAGATCAACCCAGAAGAAACATATACTATGATCTTAGAGCATTAGGTCTCTGAAGAGACCTTGAATCTTTAGTCAGCATGGTCTAATGGCAAAAACACAGGATTTGGAGTTAAGAGATACAAGATCAAGTTCCAACTCTGACACTTAATTAACTTCATGACATTGGACAAGTTATTTTGTCTCTCTGAGACTCAGTTTCCTAATCTGTAGGATGTGAATAAGAATCCTAGCTCTACCTATTTCACATGGATACTGAGGAGGAAAAAAAGTGCTTTGCAAGTTTTGAATCACTATATAAATGTGATCCATTAATGATTTAAACAACTAACACCCATATTACGTACATATACACATGTATGTGTATAAGATTTATACATATACATACATACACATTTAATTTAACAAGTGTTTATTAAACACCTCCCATGTGGTGCCAGGCACTGTTATATCCCAAAGTGTTTCTGTATAACGCACATAAAAGTTCTGGGGACCGATTAAGTACTTCATCGTGTAGCACTGCATCAAAAAAGAATTCCTGAGATGTCAGATGAATACAATGTAAACTGGATTAAAATTTAGGAAGACTTCTTGGATGAGCTAGGAATTAAACTCATCCTTGAAAGATGGGGGAAGATTTCAATATGTTTTATACACACATATGTTTATGTATCTGCACATAAATACATATACATATTTACACACATATATACACATGTATATATGTATGTATGTATGTATGAATGAAGGGAAACTGATAATGAGGATAAAAGAATCTTTGCACAAGTATCTCTGGTAAAAGCCTAAGGACTAAGATATATAGGAAATTAACATGTAAGACCACCTCTACCCTTAATAGAAAAGTGGACAAAGAGTTTATAAAAGAAGATATGTAAGTAACTGACAATCATATTAGATTCTTCCAAAACAACACCCCATTTTCCAACTCTGAGTGTTTCCACTAGCTGTTCTCCATTCCTGGAACACGTTCTCTCCTCCTCTCTACCTCCTGGTTTCCTTAATTTCCTTCAAGTATTACCTAAAGTTCCATCTTCTGCCTTTTCAGTCCTTGTTCTTAGTGCCCTCCCTCTGACTCTGTCCCCGATTTATCCTCATGTTCAATTTTGGATACTACTTGCATTTGTGGACAGTTCTGACTATATTTCAGGGAAGAGACTGATAAGCTTGAGAACATACAAAGGAGACAAACTAGATAGAAAAAAAAATCTTTAAGATTTTGTCAAACAAGCATTTAAATGAATATGAATGCTTATTTAGCCTGAAGGAGAAAAGCATTTTCAGATGATGTTTGAGCCAAGGGATTGGAAGGAGGGTGAAGATGACAATTGTTCTGTATCACCCCAGAAGGAAGAATGAGCTGCAATGGATAGATAATTCAAAGAGGCAAATTTAGGCTTGAAGTAAGAAAGAAGAACCTAATAATTATAGCTATTCTAAAGTGAATTATTGGCTGTGTCAGCAAGTTATGGTTCCTCCTACTGGATAGGTTATGGGTCTTCAAGTAAAGTACAGATAACGACTTATAAAGTATGCTATAGCAGAGATACAGGTACAGATCAGGAGGCAAAAAAAAGCTTTGAGGCCCCTGCTGATGCTGGGACTCTATTACAACATTAAATATTATATATTGAATCCTATAGCATGTTCATTTGTGCTTTATAAACTGAACCTTGCTATACACAGAGCCAAAGCCATCTGGGATTCTAGAATTTTTGTTGAGTCTGAAGGCAAAATTGGCAATGGATTTTAAGGTAATGTTAAAACTAGGTCAGAAAATATAATATTTGACCTGGGTATTAAAGATAGATTAGTACTTTAATAAGTAGAAATCATGGTAGGTAATTCCAGACAGAGGGTATGGTTTGAGGAAAGACACAGCCCTTTGGAAAGCTTAGAATACCCAAGGAAAATGGCAAGTAACCCAGTATGGTTTGAATATAGACTACATGGGGTAGAAAGATGGAAGATGTTAGGTTACCTAAAACAGGTGTTTACATTGTCTCATAATTTACTATAGGAAAAGAGACCAGGCATGAAAAAATGATGGGAAAACCACACAAAAATTTAAAACACACAGCATAAAAAAATGTCTTGACTCCTTTTCTTGCAAAAAATGGGAATCTGAGAATTTGGTAGAGACAACTCGTAACTCAGAAGCATTTCCACTTTTGTGTAGCTGCCAAGTTTCCCTGAGTATCGCAGACTTCAACTAGGAGCAGCAAGAATGCAACTATATAGAGTTGTCTGTAGTTGGAATAGGGTCAGAAGGGTTATTCCCTCAAAATGAGAAACTTTGGTGGCAACAAAATAAGGCTTTGCTCAGAAAACAACAACAACAACAACTTTGGTACCTCCTAAGAAAAAGGGGATACAAGCATAAAAAAGTTAGTTGTTGGCATTCCAAATAAACTTTAGAGTCAATTTCAATGGTAATTGTTTTTCTTTGCAACAGCAACCCCGATGGTCTTCCCCTCCCAGCTTAATTTTTTTTTCCTAATTAAAGGGGTCATCCCTAGACTCACTCCTTAAAGAGGTCTATTCTCTGAATGGGCATTACCTCACTCTTAAGAAAGTGAAAAGTCCTTAGCCTAAAAGGGCCAAGGTCTCCCATTACAACCTGGGCCATCTCCAGTCATCCTGATGAATATCTAGCCACTGGACTCAGATGGCTCTGGAGGAGAAAGTAAGGCTGGTGACTTTGCACAGCCTTCCCTCACTTAAATCAAAGTCAACTGCAAGGTATGTCATCATTTACTTGATGCCATGGTCCTCTTCTAAAATGAAGGACGAACACAAAAGTTTCAACAGTAAATATGTAAAGCTATGCAACTTGACAGTACAGAAAATGAAAAGAGAAAGAATTAATTGAGAGGATTGCAAATCAGATTTACCATATTCTTGCAACTTATCCATTATAAATCTACTAAGAACTAACCTTGTGATGTATGCAAAAGAAAAAGGCGTGATCCCTGATCTCTAGGAAGTTATAATTTGGTTTAAGGATATATGACTTGTTCATATGAAACAGCAAAATACAAGGCATCATATAAGGCATAAATATTCTATGGTACAGATAAGAAATGTATTTTTTCAGAAGAGGAAAAACATAGCATTGTAGGAAAAAACACAGAATTGAGAACTTATATTCTAATGGGAGACAACATGTATGTATATAAGAATATACATAATATATACAAAATGCATTATAGGCAGTGTTGGGAGCAAGGGCGCTAGCAGCCAAAGGTGTTGGGAAAAGTTTTATGTAGAAGAGGGCATTGAACTGAGTCCTTAAGGAAACTCAGGAATCCACGAGGCTGAAGAGAGGACTAAAAGCCCCAGATTGTTTTCATGTGAATTTGAATCTAACAGAATGTCCCCGTCTCTGTACTTAGACTGTTGAAATTTCCAGCTTAAGTAAAGGGCTTTACAATAATTCCATTTAAATTTAATTTTGTTTTAGTCGAACCGTCATTCTTGGCTGTCAGGATCTTTTTGAATTGAAATTATCATCATGATGACCATCATCATTAACCATAGCTATCATTTATATAGTGCCTACTGTGTGCCAGGCCCTGTGCTAAGCACTTTTCAAATATCTATTTTTTGTACTTGCAACAATCCTTGTAAGGCAGAAAGGAACCATTATTATCCCCATTTTATAGTTGAGGAAATGGAGGCAAACAGAGGTTGACTTGCCCAAGGTAATAGAGTAATAATACTAATAATATCTATTATTACTATAGTGCCACTATATGCCAGACACCATGCTAAAAACTTAATAAATACTATGGCAATTAATCTTTACAACAATACTGGGAGGTACACGTTGTCACTACTCTCATTTTGCATTTGAGAAAACTGATGTAGAGGTTACATGATTTATCCATAGTCATGTAACTAGTCTCTGAGGCAAGATTTGAACTTAGGTCTTCCTGACAATAATCCTGGCATTCTATTTACTGTGCCAGCTAGCTGCCTCCTGTCATACAGTATATTAGCTACTCTCCTCAGATATCAAGTATCCATATAATTTCAGCATGCCTTCTGCATGTTCATACAAGTTATTCTTTAAAAAAAACTGTTGATGAGAATGAGACAAAGGCCAGATATTAGTAACAACACTACATTGATGACTATTCTTGGGGTATAATTAGTGAAGGTTTTGAGATCTACCTAATTAGACTATCATAAAGTCTGCCTTTCCATCTTGTCCATGAGGATATTGTGAAACACCGTGTCTCATTCTTTGTGGAAATCTCAGGACTCTGTCTTTGCAGTTCTACTCATCTATTAGTCAAGTAGCCCTTTCAGAACAGGAAATGAGCTTAGACTAGTTTGATTTGTTCTTGATGAACCCATGCTGGCAAGTAAGAATCAGCAATGCTCTTTCTAACCATGACTTTAATAATGCATTTTGGAATGTTGCAAGGAATCAAAGTCAGGCTAACTGTCCCAGAGTTTGAAGAAACTTAACCTTTTTGAAAATTGGGTTAACATTTGCTTCTCTCCACATGAGCAACACCTCTTTTATTCTCAACCCTTTTTTTCAAAGATCACTCATCACAGCTCAGCAATGACATCTACAAGTCTTTAGGACCCCGTTATGTATTTCATCTTGCCCTAAACACTCATCAACACGTGCTCCCTTGCTATTTCCTCCCTCCTCTTTTATAAATTTATCCCAGCTTCATTATTTATAAAATGAGGGGACAAGTTCTGGCATATACACAATAGGAATGATGCAGAAATTATCATGGCCCTTGCACAAGAATGACAGACTAATTTGTGAAGTGCCCTTTATTTTTATGATAGTAGAGAGAGAATAGTTAAGAGCAAAATAGACTTTTTTCCATTCCAAATAAATCCTTTATTGTTGTTCAATTGTTTCAATTGTGTCTAACTCTTCATGAAACTCCCCCGCCCCCTTTTTGGGCAAAGATACTGGAGTATTTTGCCATTTCCTTCCTCCAACTCATTTTACAGATTAGGAACTGAGGCAAACAGGGTTACCCTTGCCCAGATCACATAGCTAATGTCTGAGATCAGATTTGAACTCAGGAAGATGAGTCCTTCTGACCCCTGACCTGGCACTCTATCCACTGCATCACCTAGCTGACCCAACTTACTCCTTTAGGGGAGCCTAAAAGTATTGGGGGGCACTAGAATCTAAGGGGGGATCTTGGAGTGCCACTTAGAGAATGGCTAAACAAATTACAGTATATGAATATAATGAGATAGTACTATGACATAAGAAACTGTAAAAGACATGATTTCAGAGAATCCTGGGTCGTATGAACTGATTCAAAGGGAAGTAAGCAGAACAGGATAATGATTTATACAAGGATTGCAAGACTATAAAGAAAAACAATTTTGAAAGACTTAAGAACTCTGATCCTTGCAATAACTAATCACATCCCCAGAGAAGCCATGATGATAAATATTACCCACCTCATAAGAGAAAAGACATGGACACACTATACAGAGTCAAACATTTCTTGGACATGGTCACTGTGTGGATGAGTTTTATTTAACTATGCTGAATTGTTAAAATGTTTTTTTCCCCCTCCCCTCTCCTTTCTCTTTTGGTTGGTAAATATTGGGGCAGGGACATAGTAATAGTGACCCAAGAAGGAAAAAAAAAACAGGGGTGGGAGGCTTTGAGCCCTTTTATTAAAAAATACTAGACAAAGATAGAAGACAGAAGGAAGTTCAGAAGGAAACTCAACCAACCAGGACAATTTTTAAATGAACAAACATGTAGAATTTTTTTATAACACATGCACACACAAACACACACACATTAAACAAATGGTATGAAATGAAGACTCCTCATTGCATATAAAGTCCTCTTTTTATTTTGCTATATTTATGGAAATTTGTGTGTCTGTGTGTGTGTTTAAATTCAAAATCATTTTAAAATGAGGAGAGAAGAATAGACAAGGTAAGAGCCTACACAGTCCTAAGACTGTCTGATTCTTTGAAGGCATTTGCTCTTCTTATAAGAGGTAAGATTTGGATAGATAGAAGGAAGAAGAGAGACTATTCAAGGTAGAATAAATAAGAAGAAAAAAAAGAAAGATAGAGGCAGGAATCATTATTAGGACAGGTAGAAGATCTGCTGGACCAGATTAATACTGGAAAATTGAATTGAATGGGGGAAAATGTGACAACTGTATTTTAAATTGTATTTCTGAAACTTACATAGTTTAGTAATAATATCAAGTGACCTAACTTCTTCAGTTTTATTTTCTTCAACCATAAAATAGATGAAAATAAAATTAAGTACTTACTTTGTGTTAAGTACTTTGTTAAATGCTGGGAATACAAATAGAAACATCTAGAAAGTCTCTATTCATATCACTTACACTCTAGCTGGAGAAGGCAACACAGAAAAGCTAGTTCAGTTGCAGGGCAGATGTCAACATCTTGGTGTCCTTAGATTCTATCAAAAGGTCAAATGACTATGCAATGTGAGCAGTCAAGAAAACCAGATGGGTTCTGGGCAACTAAAAGAGGGGAGGAGGTGAAGAGAGGAGCCAAGGAGGGAGGATGACCCATTGGTAGCATGTCTTCCAACCAGAGGCTAGTCCCATATGGGGTCTGCAACAGCAGACGGTTGGGTAGAAAGAATAGGGGGACAGCAAAAGAGGCAATGGTACTCCTGGCGTTGATAGGTAGTTCCTACCTCACAGGTTTGTTATCAGGTTCAAATAGAACAGTGGTTCTCAACCTTCCTAATGCCACAACTTTTTAATACTCGTATGTGGGTGTATCCACATGTGGGTGGACCTACCTGGAGACATATAGTGGAGCAGTGTCTCGGTTCCTAAGACCATAGGAAATATGTGTTTTCTGATGGTCTTAGGTGACCTCTGTGACCCCGTTAAGAACCCCCGAAATAGAATAATGTATATAAAATTTTTTGCAATCTTTAAAACACTATATAAATGGCAGTTATTATTATTATTATCATTATGAGTAGAAAGAAAGGTAGGGCTGACTAATGAGATTGTTAGTGGATGGAGGTTCCTAGTATGGAAATTCCTTCTATCAATGCAGATCTTTAATTCATCAGCAACACAGTTTCCTATATGACTGAGAAGGGACTGAGGAAGTGAGAAGTAAACTAACTTGCCCATGGCCACACAGCATATATGTGTTGCAGGTAGGATTATAGAATTATTTAGAGCTCTAAAAGATCTTAGTGACTAGTTCCATCCCTCTCCATCCCATTTTGAAGATGAAAAAAAATGAAACTAGAGAGATTATAAAATTCTGCCAAATCACACAGGTGTTAAGTTTCAGAGAAAGGATTCTAACCCGGTCCTCTGACTTCAACCTTGATCTTCTGGACTCTAAGGTCAGAACTCTTCACTTTGTCTCATCACATCTGTCATTATCATAATCACCATTAGTATTTTTACTACTGCGGCTGCTTCTGTTGCTACTATCCCTCCATCCATCTTTTAAATTCATGCCAATGGTGAGAGAAATTCTATTTCATGGAATAAGGGTGAAGAAAGACCATACAAAAATGATTCCATCAGAAGGGTGAAGCACCCAGCTTGAGAGATTGATATGTGCCACACTTTACTGGTGGGGCTGCAGAGACATGAATTGTGTCCTCCCTAGGAGCAGAGGTATTGGTCTGAATTAGGAAGCATGAGAATAAGCGAAAAGGCAGTCTATTGATTTGAAAACATGAAACTCATTCATTTTTCGTCACTTTCTTCTCTCCTTGCACATTCCCAAGATACTCATTTCTCCTTGGCAGGAAATGAATGAAAACACAATCTTGAAGTATTTCAGGCTTATGAAGTTTATAAAGCAGGAAGAAATTTCCAAAGCTGAACCTTCCCAAATTGGCTGCCACTTAATCTCAGGCATCATTAACAGCTGGGCATTTTGCTTTTGGAAGTCATTAGGAAGTCAGCCCATTCCTCCAATAAATAGCAGAAAAGAGCTCCACTATGAGGGTCATAACTACCCTCATGTGCTTTCTGGTCCTAATGTAGTGCTGTGTTCCATTCAGCCAGTTTAACAGATGCTGGGGGACAAAGCCCTGAGATTAACTTTAACTTTCAACCTAATATCAGGCGCACTTAATGTGATCCAGTCAGAAGATCTTTCCAATGGTATCTGCAGGGTGTGCCTATAATAACACCATTCTGCCCTTCCCCCAACTATTTTCGGACTTATTTAATCTTCCCTTTAAAGCACAGTAAATGGTATTATTATCCCATGCAGAACATCCTGCTGAATCTTAACTTAGCTTGTCTTCATTAATGGGAATTCTTCAGTAATATCAAATTATCCTTCTATTTGGTAATCTTCTGCATAATTAAGCTGCATAATTTATTCTTGGCCAAATGTCTCCATCATACTTTAAAGGATATTTGAGTTTAATTAAGAAAAAAAAAAAACGAAAACAAACCCCAATTTTTTTTTAAAGTGGGGTTTGTGTTTGTTCACATTTAATAAAAAAAAAACAACTTAGGTGTAGGGCACTATTAGGTTCAGGTGAAAATAATAATAACTATCATGGAAGGCTTTAAAGTTTGCAAAGAGCACTTAAATACATTATCTTATCTAATCCTTATAGTAATATGCAGATATTTTTTACATTTACTTTCTAATTGAGGAAACTGAGGCTCAGAAGGAGTAAGTGACTTGCTTGAATGGCATCAACACTAGTGAGTGTAAGCAGTAGGACTTGAGCCCAGCTCTTCCTGATACAATTTGCAGTTTTCTCTCCATTATACTATGCTACTTTTCCAGCTAAGATGTAGTCTCCACCCTCTTGACAAGGGGATTTACCTGTAGTCAATAGAACTTAAAGGAGATGCAAGAAAGTAAGATTTATACATGTTGTCCAAATACAGGCTGGGGGGTCCTTGCTGGTTCCATTTGGGTATAATGCAATATACTGGAAGGGATGTGGTAGAAGATGTATAGAAGAGGAAGGTGGCACCAGGTAGTAGAAGACCTTGAATGTTGAGACTAAAGAGTTTGGACTTTATTCACCAAGCGATAAATAGTATTTATCATATACTTTAATATACCAATATTTCAAGAATCTGTAATTTCTTTGAGATGGGCAGTTTCTTAGAAGGAAATCACAATTTCTCTAGGAATGTTTTGCTCTAGGACAAATAATTAAATTGACATTAATACACAATATCGAAAGGTGTGGCATCCTACTTCTCTGTGGCTCCACTTAGAATCTCAGGTATTCTGAATTTACAGACTTCCTAGGACCAGGCTTCTTTTCCTGATCACCACTCTTCCATTATAATATACCCATCCATATGAGTCCTATCCCTCCCACATCCCTCTTCCATCTACTTCATGCTTCCCTTGTACCATCTTCATTCTATTGTGAACAAATAGTCATTCATATTAT